>VWZO01004598.1:989-11372 GCA_013396975.1 Bucco capensis | reverse complement strand
AGGGAAGGGAAGGGAAGGGAAGGGAAGGGAAGGGAAGGGAAGGGAAGATATCCATGGGAAGGAGATATCCATCAGCTCCTCATCTCCCACCTCTCCCTGCACACCTTCATCCTTTTGGGAAGAAGCCTAAAGAGCAGGAGAAGCTTTCCACATCTCCCTTGGGAATTCATGGCTGGCATCAATCCCTTTGGCATCTCCTGCAGGGAATCTCCATCCTTGTACCCTCAGGAGAAGGAGCTTCCCAAATAAATCCAGGAGATCTTGTGGTAGCTTTCAGGGCAGAGATTCCCAGCTGGAAGAGCAATCCCTTCAGGAATCAAGTCAAACCAGATCTCCAAGAGAGGATGATTCATTCCTTATGGATCCAGCAATTGCTTCCCAAAAAAAAGGCTCAGCCTTGTGCCAGCAATGGAATTACCCAACATTCCCTGGCAACATTCCTGCTCTGGAGCTGCCAAGGAGTTTTTTCCCAAGGGATTTCAAGCACCAGGGATGGAGAAGAGTTGAGGATACACTTGGCTTCTTCCATTTTCCCTTCCTTTTTTGTGCTGGAAGCAGGAAAACTCAGCCTTGTTCCCAATCCCAATCCCTTGGCCTCAACAGAGTCCTTTTCCATGCTTTTTGCCTTCCTTGCTTTTATCCAGGTTTTCCTCCCTTTCTCCTCTCCTATTTCTCTTCTTGTCATTTCTCCTTCTCCTTCTCCTCTTTTTCCTCTCCTTCTCCTCTCTTTTTCCTCTCCTTCTCCTCTTCTTCTCCTCCCTTTCTCCTCTCCATCTCCTTCTCTTTCTCCTCTCCTTCTCCTCTCTTTTTCCTCTCCTTCTCCTTCTCCATCTCCTCTCCTTCTCCTCTACTTCTCCCTTTTCCTCTCCTTCTCCTCTCCTTCTCCTCTCCTTCTTTCCTCTCCTTCTCCTCTCCTTCTCCTTTTTCCTCTCCATCTCCCTTCCTTCTCCTCTCCTTCTCCTCTTCCCTGTCTCCGTTCCCTCTGGCACCAGGAGGTGGCAGGATTTCCCACCTCTTTTCCCCACAACCCTTGGAGAACTTTGCTCACCTCTCCAGGAAGTCAAAGCTTATTCCAATCACCCGGAGGTGGGATGGGATACGATGGGATGGGATGGGATAGGGAGGAGCCAATCCACCTCCAGGTGCGACCAGGAAGGCTTTTCCAGAGGCTCCAGTGCCAGCTCAGGGAAAGGAGCATGGCTTCTGCTTCCAAAGGTGAGTCCTGGCTTTGGGATTGGGGATTTGGGATGTGGGAACAGCTCTTCTTTTCCCTCACTATCCTGAGAGAGATTTTCCTGACTCCTAGATATCCAGAGAGACATTTTCCTGAGGCCTGGGAGTATCCAGAGAGCCTCAGGAGCATCCAAGAGATTCTTCCCTGAGGCCTAGTGGTATCCAGAGATCCTTAAAAGCATCCAAGAGATGATTCCCTGGAGCACTTCCAACCTCATCCCTTGATTTCCTTTGCCTTTATTTCTCCTTTAACCTTCTGCTGCTTATCCTGAGGAGAGGATGGAAAAGTTTGGGATGTGGGAGGAGAGGGAATTCCTCCTCCCTCTCTCAGCAATCCAAGGTGCTGGATGCCTCATGAAGGATTTAGTAGGACATGCCTGAGTAATCTTTCCTGGGAAAAGGAAGGAGGGAGTGCTCCCAATATTTGGGAACAGGATGTGAGCATCACCTGGAGCATCCAAATCTTTGTCACACATCCCTGGAGCTGGAATCCCTGGCATCCAGATCCATGTTTTGAGTTCAGATCCCAGTCATCCAGATCCATGTTTTCAGTTCAGATCCCTGGCATCCAGATCCATGTTTTGAGTTCAGATCCTTGTTATCCAGATCCATGTTTTGAGTTCAGATCCCAGTCATCCAGATCCATGTTTTCAGTTCAGATCCCTGTTATCCAGATCCATGTTTTGAGTTCAGATCCCTGGCATCCAGATCCATGTTTTCAGTTCAGATCCCTGGCATCCAGATCCATGTTTTGAGTTCAGATCCCTGGCATCCAGATCCATGTTTTGAGTTCAGATCCCTGGCATCCAGATCCGTATCTTGAGTTCAGATCCCAGACATCCAGATCCATGTTTTGAGTTCAGATCCCTGTCCTCCAGATCCATGTCTCCTTTCCCTTCTCCAGAGCCAGGCAAAGCTCGGATCGTGGTGAGCACACTGCTCCTGAGCCAACAAGTGAGCCAAGAAAATCATGGATCTGAGGGAAACTTCCTCCTGTATGGCTCTTCCTGCTCCCAACTCACCCAGGAAGTGGAATACCTCGGGAAGGTGAGCTCTGGATTTGGCTTTCTCTCTCTCTCTCTTCCATTGTTTTCTTGGGATTTGGCCTCGTCTGGAAAGTTCTTCTTGGCTTGGAAGGGAGGGGGAAGTTGTTTCCTTGGAGGGTGGAAAAGAGGTGGGAAAGGAGGAGATGGAGAGGAGAAGGAGAGAAGGAAAGGAAGGGAAAGGGAAGGAAAGGAAAGAGAGAGGAGGAAAGGGAGAGAAGGAAAGGAAAGAGAGAGGAGGAAAGGAAAGGGAGAGAATGAAAGGAAGGGAAAGGGAAGGGAAGGAGAAGGAGAAGGAGAAGGAGAAGGAGAAGGAGAAGGAGAAGGAGAAGGAGAAGGAGAAGGAGAAGGAGAAGGAGAAGGAGAAGGAGACAAGAAAGGAGGAGAAGGAGCCAGGAAAGCTGGAGATGATATCCAAGCTATCCCTGGGAGCATCTCCATGCTCCTCCCACAAAGCACAAAGTGTTTTCCATCCCTATCCAAGTGTTCCAGAGCTTCCAAGCTTTCTCTGGCTGTTCTGTTCTTGAGAAGATGATTTCTTCTTCCAGCGCCTTGCTCCAGGTTCAGGTGAGGAATTGGAGCTGGAAAAGTCTGGAGCAAGCTGGAGTTATCCAATCAGCACAAGGATGAAGGAGACGGAGGAGCAGCTGCTGGTGCTCAGCAAGGAGAACCAAGTGCTGAGGATCAAGGTGGATTGGGATTTGGGATGGAGCTCCTCTCCTTCTTCTCTTCCAGCCCAATGAATTCCACTCCTCTCCCTCTCCTTCTCCATGTCTTCCACTCCATCATCTCCTTCTCCTCTCCTTCTCCTCTCCATCTCCTCTCCTTCTCCTCTCCTTCTCCTCTCCTTCTCCTCTCCATCTCCTCTCCTTCTCCTCTCCTTCTCCTTTCCTTCTCCTCTCCTTCTCCTCTCCTTCTCCTCTCCTTCTCCTCTCCATCTCCTCTCCTTCTCCTCTCCTTCTCCTCTCCATCTCCTCTCCATCTCCTTTCCATCTCCTCTCCATCTCCTCTCTATCCTCTCCTTCTCCTCTCCATCCTCATCTCCTGCTCACTTCTTCCATGCCAAAACTTTCCCTTCACCTTCTGCTCCACATTCCATCCTGTTCCCAACTTCTCCATGCTGCTGGCACGGGAAACATCCTTCTGCTCTCTTGGCAGTTGCCAGGAGGATGGATTATCCCATTGCTCCTTCTAGTTGGAAGCCAGCAGGGAAGCAGGGATCCAAGCTTTAAGAGCTGCTTCCCAGAAACTCCAGCAGGATTACCAGAGGCATTCCCAAGAGCTCCAAAGAAACCAGGAGAAGGAGAAGGAGCAAATCCAGGTACAAAAAGTCTTCCTAGATGTGGATATCTTATCCTTTCCTGGTCACTCTGGACAAGGCTTGATCCTTCCCCACCTTCCTTACTTTTCCTTGGAAAAGCTCCACATCATCTTAATCCAATCTCCTTCCTAGAGCAGGAAAAGGAGAACCTAGAGCATCTTGCCTAGGATTGCTCCAGAAAAGGAAACTCCCCAATTTCTTCTTGGAATTGGCTCCAAATCCCTTCAATTCCACTAATATCCTTCTAAATCCCAGGCTTACAAGCTTCTCCAAGAAAAAAAGCTCCAAGGAAGCTCAGCAGCCACCAGGAATCTCTCGGAAGGTCTCAAGGAGAAATGCGAGCGCGTGGCCGAGATGGAGATGCGAATCCAACGGATGCAAGAGGTATGGATAAGCTCCTTGAATCCTTCATCAGGGATTTGGGATGTGTGAGCTGTTGGAATTAGGGATTAAGAAACCTTCTGGCAGCAGCTGGAGGAAAACTTGGATCAGGTTTATGCCCTCTGGAAAAGTTGAAGGTGATCGGAAGCTCATCATCTCCATGAGCTCTTCCAAGCTGAAAAGGTTTGGGAAGCAAAGTTATCCCTTCAGGAATGCATTCCACCAGCTGGAAGTTGGATCAGGGATGGCTTCTGGGCTAAAAGCACAATCCAACTTTTCCTGCTCTTTGTATCTTTTCCTCAGGAGAAGAAAATCCTGCTGGAAAAGAAAGAAGCACTGGAAAAAATGCTCCAGGAGATGTTGGCAAAGAATGGAGACAGCAAAAAGTGAGGAATGGAGGGATTGGAACCTGGGAATTTCTGCTAGGAGAATTATCCATGTGGAGGGCAATTGGTTTACTCAAGGCTCATTGACCACTTGGAGAAGACAAGAGAGATGTGGAGCTCCTGAAGTTCTTGAGCTCCTGAAGTTCTTGAGCTCCTGAAGCTCTTGAGCTCCTGAAGCTCCTAGATGTTGAGCTCCTGAAGCTCTTAGCTCTTGAGCTCCTAAAGCTCCTAGTTGAGCTCCTGAAGCTCTTGAGCTCCTGAAGCTCCTAGTTGAGCTCCTGAAGCTCCTAGTTGAGCTCCTGAAGCACTTGAGCTCCTAAAGCTCTTAGCTCTTGAGCTCCGAGCTCTTGAGCTCCTGAAGCTCTTGAGCTCCTGAAGCTCCTAGTTGAGCTCCTGAAGCTCTTGAGCTCTTAGGTCTTGAGCTCCTGAAGCTCTGGAGCTCCTGAAGCTCTTAGATGTTGAGCTCCTGAAGTTCTTAGATGTTGAGCTCCTAGCTCTTGAGCTCCTGAAGCTTTTAGCTCCTGAAGCTCTTAGCTCTTGAGCTCCTGAAGCTCTTAGGTCCTGAGCTCCTGAAGCTCCTAGTTGAGCTCCTGAAGCTCTTGAGCTCCTGAAGCTCCTAGTGGAGCTCCTGAAGTTCCTAGTTGAGCTCCTGAAGCTTATAGTTGAACTCCTGAAGCTCCTAGTGGAGTTTCTGAAGTTCCTAGTGGAGCTCCTGAAGATCCTAGTGGAGCTCCTGAAGCTCTTGAGCTCCTGAAGCTCCTAGATGTTGAGCTCCTGAAGCTCTTAGCTCTTGAGCTCCTAGCTCTTGAGCTCCTGAAGCTCCTAGTTGAGCTCCTGAAGCTCCTAGTTGAGCTCCTGAAGTTCTTAGTTGAGCTCCTGAAGCTCCTGAGCTCCTGAAGCTCTTAGCTCTTGAGCTCCTGAAGCTCCTGAGCTCCTGAAGCTCCTAGTTGAGCTCCTGCCCCAATTCCCACATGGATTTGACACTTCTCTGCTTCCATTGGCCATTAGTTGAGAAGCCAAACTCCTTCCTTCCTCAACCCTAAGCATGGTCCTAGCAATCCCAACCTGCTCCAAATTGTCCTCCTTCCCAAAGAAACCTTTCCAACCTTCCCAATCATGAAGACCTTGAGGTGAGCTTCCTCCTCTCTCTTTTTCCTCTAGATCCCTGGCTCTCCAGAGGCAAATTTCCACCTTCCAGGAGCAGATCTGTCACCTGGAATGTGTGATCCAAGCGCAACACCGTGGCTTGCACATTGTCATCCAGGAGGTCAGAAATCTAAGGATCACCTTGGAATTCTTCTGCAGGATTTAGGGAAGATGTGCCAAGATGGTTTCTTTGGGATGGTTTCTCTTTTTTTCCAAGAGATTGGTTTCTTCTCCCAAAGATCCCATGGGAGGAGAAGAGGAGATAAGCTCAAGTTGCACCACAGGAGATTTAGGTTGGATTTTTGAGGATAAATATGGTGGAATCATCACTGGAAGTGATGGATTTAATGTTGGACTTGATGATCTCTTCCCACCTGAGCCATTCCATGATGTTAAGGAGATGCCATCCCTAAAAATGAGGATTCAATGAGCATTGCTTGGAACCTCTCGGAGATGTTGAACTCAAAATGCTTTGGATCCACACAGGGAAGTTTGGGATGTAGTAAGGAGGAAAAATCCCTCTTTTCATCAGGATTTATCTCCTCTTCCTCAGGCAGAAGAACTCCACAAGGAGCTGAGAAGCCAAGAGAGAAGAATTGAGGAGCTAACGGAGAAGTTGGGCACGCTGGAAGCACAAGTAAGGAAAGAGCAAGGATGAAGGAATAAGGTGGATAAATTGAAGGAAGAAGCTAGGTGGAAGGAAGAGATCCAAACCTCATCCCAAATCCTCCTAATTGGTATCCAAGTGTTGCCTCATCCATGTGGTTTCTTCTTTTCCCTTGCAGAATAAGGAGCTGAAGGATAAAGTGGAATTTTGGGCTGGCCAAGGCAAGGCTAAGATATCCAAAGGCGTTGGCACAGAGTAAGTAGCTCGGGAGATACTTGGAATATCTGAGCTCCAACTTCTCTCTCCAAAGGGAAAAATCCAACTTCATCTTGTTGGGGAGGTTGGAGAAGAGAAATCTCTTCCAGGGATCTAGAAGGAAAGACTTTGGAGCAGGAGCTGATGGGATAGGATAAGAGGAGATGGTTTGGAAGTGGAAGGAGAGAGATGGAGACTTCAATCCCTAGCTCCTTCCCATCCCAGTTGGAAAACCTCTGGCTACTTTCAGCAGGATGATGGTGAAGAGGTCTTCTTTCTCCTTCATCCCACAGCTTTCCTCCTGGAGCTTTTGGAACTCTTGGAATCTCTCCCTACCTGAGGATGTTTACCAGGAGAGCACCTGGATGTTTGCCTCCTTCTCCTTCTCCTGGAAGGAGTTTTTCTGGCTAAGGGAAAACCTAGGAGCTCTTAGGAATTCTCCAACCACAACTTGACTCCTGGAAGAAGCTTCCAAGGATTTGGCTTTAACCTATCCCCATCCAATAAAACTTTGGCTAGGAAGAGGAAATTCCCTCCTGGAGTTTTTTCCCTCCTCAAGTTGCTTGTGGTTCTTCCAGGAGGAAGGGGAAATTCCCTCCTGGAGTTTTTTCCCTACACAAGTTGCTTTTGGTTCTTCCAGGAGGAAGAGGAAATTCCCTCCTGGAGCTTTCCTCACTTAGGTTATGGAAGAATCACATCCAAGAAGCCAGGAGGAAGAGGAAATTCCCTCCTGGAGTTTTTTCCCTACTCAAGTTGCTTGTGGTTCTTCCAGGAGGAAGAGGAAATTCCCTCCTGGAGTTTTTTCCCTCCTCAAGTTGCTTGTGGTTCTTCCAGGAGGAAAGTGAAATTCCCTCCTGGAGCTTTCCCACTCCAGGATTGGATTATCCTCCCTCAAGCAGGAGATGTTTTATGGTTGGGAAGGAAGCTCTGGAGATTAAACATCTACTCCAGGAGAAGCTGGATTGAGATGGGAAGCTCCAGCATCTCCCTGTTCTCCTCTTCTTGTCTCTTCCCAAAGAAAAAGTGGAGCTCTCCCCAAATTTCACTATCAAAATGTCCTTTTATTCTCCCAAGGACACAAACTTGGAGCTTTTGGGATAACAGAGGGAACAGCAAGGATATCACTGGTGGGAATGAGGGAAGCTTCACTCATTCACATTCCAAGAGCACAGCACAAAGGATGTGGAAAACATTCCCAAAAGTTACCAAGAGGATGGCTGGAAGGTTGGAAAAGATCTCCAAGCTTTAATTAAATGATGTTTTTCCAGAGCCTGGAATGATTCATGGAGAGCATCCACACTCCTCTTGGAGACAAAGCATCTCCTTTGGCAATCAAAATCCACCTAAAAATTCCATTCAGTGGATAATTATCCCAATGGATCAATAGCACAAAGCTTCCCAATAAAGCTTAGGAGATGTTTTCCTCTATCCCACATTATTCTAAGGATTTGATTTGGCTTTTCAATTAGTATTATCCTTATCAAGCTAAGCTTCATTCCCAACTTTGGCTTCCTGGAGCAAGAGATCCCTTTTCCCCCCTTTCCCAAGGGAAGTTTGGAAGCATCCAAACCAACACCATTAGGACTTTCAGCTCCCACCTGGAAAAAAAAACAAAGGACAGGATAGAAGAATAAATAAGTGGAATTTTGGCTTAGAAAAGGATTTGTTTATAAATATAGTTTTCCTTGGATTTTTTTGGATGCTGTCACCTGAAGGAAAAAAATCCATTTCCATTGTACTTTTTCCCCCCCTGGATAGGAATTCCTACCTCCAACTTTCTCCAGCTCTGAGGAGACTTCTTAGCATTCCAAGTCCTTTTTTATCCCACATTTTTCCTCCTTTCTTCCAAGCTTGGGAATGCTGAACTTCTCCAGGAATAAGGAATCAAAGGGAAAAGTTTCCTTCAGGTGAGGAGAAGATTTTTTGGGGATTGTTCATGCTAAAATACTTAAAATAGACTTTATTATCCTTATTTCCCTGCAGCAGAATTCCAGCCTTCCAATTCCTGCTTGGAATTTGGGCAACACAATTCCCTGATAGCTAAGGAAATGGGATATTTTTCCCTCAAAACCACACACAAACAAACAAACAAACATCCAGTGGCTCAGGAAAAACCTCTTCCCACAGCAAAGCTTCTTTCCAAACTATCCTGCTGCAGATTCCAAGAGGAAGGAATAAGGATGCTGTGGGAAAATGGGAAAATCCAGCAGGATTTTCAGTTCAGGATCATCCACTTTAGGGAGGGAATAGGATCTTTTCCCTTCTTTGCCTACAAAAATAAAGCTACTTTCCTCTCCCTCAGGAGATTCCTGATGGAAGCAAAACGGAGGGAGGGATGGGAAAAAGAGGAGTGGGGAAGGAAGGAGAAGAGTGGGGAGGAAGGAAAAGAGTGGAGAGGGAAGGAAAAGAGTGGGGAGGAAGGAAAAGAAAGAGTGGGGAGCAAGGAAAAAGAGTGGGGAGCAAGGAAAAGAAAGAGTGAGGAGCAAGGAAAAGAAAGTGAGGAGCAAGGAAAAGAAAGTGGGGAGGAAGGAAAAGAGTGGGAGGGAAGGAAAAGAATGGGGAGGAAGGAAAAGAGTAGGAGGAAGGAAAAGAGTGGGGAGGAAGGAAAAGAAAGAGTGGGGAGCAAGGAAAAGAAAGAGTGAGGAGCAAGGAAAGGAGTGGGGAGGAAGGAGAAGACTGGGAGGGAAGGAAAAGAGTAGGGAGCAAGGAAAAAGAGTGGGGAGCAAGGAAAAGAAAGAGTGGGGAGGAAGGAAAAGAGTGTGGAGGAAGGAAAAAAGTGGGGAGGAAGGAAAAGAGTGGGGAGGGAAGGAAAAGAGAGTGGGAAGAAGGAAAAGAGCCCTTCCAGCACACATCCTCCCTGCCCAAGGCAGCTCTTGGCAAGCCCTTTCCCGGGATTCCCCAGGCTCCATCCCAGCAAAGGAAGGATAAGTTGGTTTCCAAGTGCTGCTAGGCTCCTCCAGGATGTGTTGGGAAAGCTTTGGCTTGCTTCCTTGCTTCCCAAATTTGGAGAAGGATGCTTTAGCAGGCACAGCTCTTCTCCTCTGCTCGGTTTGCTTCCAGCTTGCCTGAGTTGCTTCCATTGCTTCTTCCTGCTTCCTGCTTTTTATCCACACAGTTTTCCATGCGTTTCATGATCAAATCCAGCAGGGTGAGCACAGCTTTTTCCACCTCCTGGCCTGTGGCAGCACTTGTCTCAAAGTAAGGAATTCTAGATGGGAAGGGAAAGGAAAAAAGAGGAGGAGAAACTTGCTTGCTCCTTCCTGCTCTTCCCATGCCATCCTGAAATGCCCTTGGAAAACACACAAAGCAAAACAACTCTGCTCTTCCTCTCTTTGATCCCTCAGGATTCTCCAGGATTCTCTCTTATTCTTCCCTTTTAGTGGCTAATCTAGCTTCCCTTATCCTCCTGATCCTTCTGATCCTCCTCCCTTACTACTCCTTATCCTTTTTGAATCCTTTTATCCTCCTTTCCTCCTCCTCATCCTCCTTAATCCTCTTCTACTGCTCCTTATCCTCCTTTCCCCCTTATCCTCCTTTTCTCCTCCTCCTCCTTTCCTCCTCCTCCTTCTTTTCTCCTCCTCCTCCTCCTTTCCGACTCCTTATCCTCCTCCTTATCCTCCTTTCCCCTTCCTTCTCCTCCTTTCCTCCTCCCTTACTACTCCTTAATCCTCCTTTCCTCCTCCTCCTCCTTATGCTCCTTTATCCTCCTTTCCTACTCATCCTCCTTTCCTTCTTATCCTCCTTTCCTACTCCTTATTCTCTTTTATCCTCCCTTATTACTCCTTATCCTCCTTTACTCCTCCTTATCCTCCCTTACTCCTCCTTATCCTCCTTTACTACTCCTTATCCTCCTTTATCCTCCTCTACTCCTCCTTATCCTCCCTTACTACTCCTCATCCTCCTTTCCCCCTTCTTTATCCTCCTTTCCCCCTCATTTCCCCTTCCTCTATCCTCCTTATCCTCCTTTCCTCTTCTTTATCCTCCTTTACTACTCCTTGTCTTCCTTTATCC
>VWZO01004597.1:7928-19102 GCA_013396975.1 Bucco capensis | reverse complement strand
ACTGATTCTGCATATGTAACAGGCATAGTAAGCCGAATTGAAGCTGCCTATCTAAAAGAAATAGAGAAGCCATCGCTATTTTCGCCTCTAAAACAATTGCACGCCCTGATAGTGATGTGGGCACATTCTTTTTGTATCTTGCATGTCAGATCACATACAAACCTCCGAGGTCCTATAATAGAAGGGAATAGAAGGGCTGACCTATTGGCAGGAACGGTACAAGCCACTAACATTTTTGAACAGGCAAGACTTTTGCATTAGTTTTTCATCAAAATGCTAAGGCATTGCAGAAAACATTTGGGTTAACAATGCAGCAAGTGAGACAGATTGTTGTCACCTGTCCAGATTGTCAGACTTTATTACCCTCACTATAATCTGGGAGTAAATCCTAGAGGACTGCAAGCCCTAGAATTATGCAAATGGATGTAAGTCAGATGCCAAAATTTGGACACCTTATGTACATGTCTCGATACATTTTCCGGTGCAATCGCAGCCATATCACATACAGTGGAAAAAGCAAAGGATGTTTGTAAACACCTACTGTTAGCCTTTGCTATGTTGGGAATTCCTAAAAGTATCAAAACAGATAATGGCCCCGCATACACATCATTAAAGTTCAAGGAATTTCTGCAACAATGAGGAATTGAACATATTACAGGTATTCCCCACTCCCCGATGGGACAAGCAGTTGTTGAACAAGCTCACAAATCTTTAAAAATGATGATATCTAAGCAGAAAAATACAACCGAAAGATTAACAGCAGTAGAAAAGTTAGCAAAAGCTGCCTATAATAGGTGAACTATATGAAATTTGCTAATCAAACCAAGGGATTAGAAAAGAACAATATGTTGTTAATAATTCACAAAATCTTTCAACTGTTAAATGGCATGGTAAAGCAACATCCTGTTATGCTAGGCTTACAAAGCTTAAGGTGTAACTGCTTGAAGGCACAGAATGTGTTTAGATGGAACTTAAGAAATTGAGAAATCTAACGAGTGTGGTATGTGCTCTTTTGTTTTTACAAAAACTGAATGTTCCAGCCCAAGGTTGTGGATGAACCGAAACTGCACAAACATGGAAAAGATCAAAATGAGGAACCGAAAATCCACAGTATAAAAGATTGCGTGCTGCTCGGACTTAGTTGCGAGCCTTTGGAGGAGCTGCGACTCCCTGGCCGCCCAGCGTGCTGCTTTGCTCATTTGCCTTTCAATAAAATGATATAAACTTGAATTTAGTCTCGTGACTAAAACACTGCCTATGCTTTAAAATTTCTGAATCACTAGACTGAACAGGAGGGACCTCCAATCATTAGACATTTCTCATCTTTACACAAAGGGCTTACTTGCCTGCAGGGAAATGCTCCAATAATGGTTAAAGATTTTGCTACAAATGTGTGGGAAGGTCCTTTTAAACTAATAACTTGGGCAGAGGATATGCCTGTGTTTCCACAGATTTTGGACTGTGATGGGACCCCTCATGCTTGGTACGACCCTCTCATGGGCCTCTTCCTGATCACAGGAAAGCACACAGAAGTGCTGGCCCCAGCAGAACCAAATTGACTCACCACCAGAAGGACTACTTAAGCGAAAGTAACCAGGACTGACACTCTGTGCTTATCTGTAGCCACACCAACAAACACTTTTCGAACATGCTTAATAGGTATACAATCCACAAAGGATGAGTGGTTGGTCTTTATTAATGATTACATGCCTCTGTGCTCATATCGCAGTACAACTCGCAATCTTACAATGTATGTATGTATGGCTAGGCTTCGCGAATGAAGAGCCAGGGAGGGCTCCATCCACACTCCTCATCAGTGCCTTTTCCAAGTGTGCTGATAAAAAGAGGATAGCAGATAGCACCCTTGAGCCTGCGCGGTGGATTTTTTTTAGGTGAGACACAGCATGCACAGAACTGGACCCAGCCTTTAGTCCTAAGGTTCATCTGCCAGGGCCTAGCAAGCTTGGACGCTGGCAGCCAAGTCCTTAGGATGAAGGTTTTATTAGAGTGTCCTTCTCTTAGATGGAAGGCCTTACAGGGCTAAATGAGTTCCATCTGCCCAGGTTTGGAATCAGAGTTGTCCTTCTCCTAGGATGACTGCCAGAAGGCTGATGAGCTCATCCTACCCATCCAAGGATTATAGGAACATGGGTTTCACTCCCCACACTTTACCATGGGCAATGAGTTTAATGCTCCCTCTGCTGTCGGCACAGTTATCGCACCAGGGGCCACAGAAGACCCCAAGTGATTTTCAGACTGTGCCTGGCAATCTTATAATAATTATTGAATAATGCCTAGAGAAACCTGTACAAATTAACCAATATCCAAAAAATCTTACAGTTCTTTCCCAAGAATAGCAGGAAACAGACACTATGGGCAGCTTGTCTGATGAATTCTGCTTTCATTTTTACCCTAAAAATCTTGCAACTAATGATCCACTCACCCTTGATGTAACCCCCAAGGGTATGTATAGTAATGAAACCCTCTGATGCAAAAACAGGGCACCAACTAATATCATACCTTCTAATGTACCAATTGCTCTCCCAGATCAAATGTTTTTGATTTGTGGAGAAAGGGTATGGAAAGGTATTCCCCCAGGGTTAAGGAGGGGCCCTGCACCTTTGGTGAGCTTGCATTATTTAATCCAAACAGAACTCCTTTAGCTTTTAGAAACCCCTCACCAAGTGGATGCTTTAAACTCTCTTTTGATAAGTAAGATTTTGATACACACAGCTTTAGTGCAGATTGTAATTCTGAAATACATTTTAGGAACCATGCTCAAAGATTTTTTTAGCAGCTTTCTCCTTCCAGGCACAGCAGCTGCCAGAGCTCTGGCTACTGTGGATAAAAAGGAGTGCTGGCTGGCCAAGGAAGTGAATTCCACCAGTTCTGCTTTAGAAGATTTGCTAACTGATGTTAGGTCAATAAGGCAAGCAACCCTGCAAAACAGGGCAGCCATAGACTTTTTGCTATTAGCCCATAGTCATGGCTGTAAAGATTCTGAAGGGATGTGCTGCATGAACCATTCAGAATCCATTTATAGCAGTATTGAGAAATTGAAAAATTCAGCCACTCAGCTGAGGCAGAACAATGGAAGTGGGAATGGTAGTTTGTTTGATTGGTTAGATATTTTTAATATAGGTCCTACACTTAAACAGATCCTTATTGTTGTGATACTTGGAATTTTTGTGTTTCTTTGTTTTCTGCTATGTGTCCCCTGCCCGCTTTCATGTATTCAAAGAATGATCAATTGAAGCTTTTCTCAAGCTTTGTTTTGCAGAAAAAATATAAAACCAGAGGAATTGTAGAGAGCAAAACAGATGAAACAAACCAAAATGAATATGCAACATTAAAACAGGATGTCGTGAAATTACTTGGAAGGAAACTGTTCAAGGGGAGATAAGAAGGGATACACAGAACAATAAACTTCCTGCCCTGATCTAATAAGTGGTCAGTGATTTCAATTCACAGCATTTGATGGCAAGAGTTACTATTTTGAAAGACATTTCTTTAGCATTTTGATACCAACTGCAAAAGGATACTTACACCACTTTAGTCTCTGCTCTCTGCAAGAGTTTATGATCAGAGTATTAGTACTGACAAAGAATTATATCAGTGTTTATAAAATCACTGTCATGTGAGGCAGGAAAGAGTCTATACATAAAATTACACTTTGTTAAGCCGCTATTTACATTTGGCTTTTTCAGAATAATTTTCCCCTTGAAATTTATGAGGTACAGTCTTTATGGAGTAAAGTTTTTATAGAGAGATTTTTAAAATTAAAGCAAGACTACTCCAAGCTGTTAGAATATACGGAGCTTTATTTCCTCCTTCAGAAAAGTTTTCTGTGCCATATAATATCTAAAAGGAAAAGCTGCTCCTGCAGAAAACGTTTCTGTGCTTTTACACAAACAGTTTCTGGTGAAACCTCCATCTCTTTTATTCAGTTCATTTTTAGCTTTCCTGAAACTGGACATCGAGATTGAATGAGGAGCTACTCTGCACAAACTGGTATCTGTACGTTGGCTTCTTCCAGTTCTAATGCATATTTTTACATATGTAGTACTTATTTTTACAACCAATGTGGTGAGATGGTGGTACTTTACATAGTGCTTCTTTTCCATAGAATGACATGTTAAAAAATGGCTGAGATTATAAAGGAAGCAAAAGTAATACTTCTGCAGTTTTATTATTAAACAGGGAATGTTCAGATAAAGTTTGTAAGTTTATTTTTTCTATTATTAAAAAATACTTGAAGGATAGAAAGCTGTTCTTAGGTATATGGAATGGAAATAAATAGATATAAATAAATATCAGACTATAGAGAGGTGGGTGTTGGCATCTCCTCCTTAGTAACTAATGACAGAACTAGAGGAAATGGTCTCAAGTTGTGATGGGGGGTGGGGGTTAGATTGGGTATTAGGAAGAAATTCTTTACAGAAGGAGTAGTGAAGCACTGGAACAGCCTTACCAGGGAGGTGGTTGAATCACCATCCCTGAAGGTATTTAAGAAACCAGTAGACATGGTGCTCCAGGACCTGTTCTAGTGGCAGGCATGTAGGGGAGGTTTGATTGTGTTTTGGTTTTGGTGGTTTGTTGGGTTTTTTGTTGGACATGGTTATCTGGGAGGTCCTTTCCAACCATGAATGTTCTATGATTCTGTGGTAGAGCAACCTTGCCTTACATTTTTCAGCCCTTAACTAGAATACTCTATGATAATTTCTATTTTTGAAAGTAGGTTTATACATTAGACAGTTTAAGAATCTTCATTTGAGTTTCCAAAAAATTTTGCAATCACTTAGCCAGCCTCTCAGCTCCTGCAGGTTGCATAGCACAGGAAGCTCTACATACTTGTATATGGTGAAATACCTTTTAACATGAAACACAATACATATTTTGAAAAAAAAAATGTATCTTACATACCAAATTTTGAATATTTAGGTTTTTTTAAATTTCACTATCAACTTCTTAGATTTTAAATGAAATACAAGCAAATTTGACCTAAACATTTTCAGACTTCTGTTAAAGTTCAAAGGGCATAATTACAGAAGGTCTTGAACTGTTAATAACTCCATCCATCATCAAGTACAGACAGGATGCAGCACATACTAACAGATGTCAGTCAAGTTTTCTTCTTATGTGTCAAAATCATTACTTCTGCATCAGAACTTTAAAAGATAAATGATTGCAAATGTACTTATGAAGGCTGATGTTCATTTCAGAGGCCCAAATCATACCTGCCTTTTACAAATCTACGTGAAAGGTCAGGACAATGCAATGTTTTCTTAAGATCTCTTCATTAAAGTTCCTGCTATATAGTTGTATCACAGAATATTAATGGTTGGAAAGAACCTCTCAGATCACCGAGTCCAACCAAACCAAACCAAACCAAAACCAAACAGCACAAAAAACATGCCCTCCATGCCTTCCACTAGTATCATGCAAAGGAGTTGATTCATAAGCCTTTGACAGAATGTCCAACAGCTCAAATCTGAAAGATGCTGTCTTTATTATTGATAATTTGTATGTGTAAATGCTACTGATTACAACACTAAGTAGCTATTAGTGTGCCACTTAATGTCTCATTAGGGTAAACTCCCCACTGGCCTCTACAATGACGCTAACCTAGCTAACCTACTAGGTATTCAGTGCAGTAAATTTAAAGTAAGCTTATGTATCTCTACTGTGTTGCTGTAATTCTTCTACAGGGAAGGATAATCTGATTGTCAAAAATGAAAAACAAAATAAAAGGATCTTTCTTCTCATTCATGCACATGTACATCCACCAACTCATTTTTCTGTGTCCTCTTCTCCTTTGTTTTCTTACATTTACCTGTCAAGTTGCTCTGGGATTTGTTCCTTCAGTACTGCTGACTCCATCCCAGCCACAAACAGCTTGTCAGTGGCTTACTTTGAAATGGTAGTTCTTGTTTGAACATATCTGAGAAATAACATCACCTAGCAGAGGCTACTTGATTGTTGTTTCAGTATCTAAGACAAACTCCAGAAATATTCAAATTCAAATACTGATTTCCCAAAATTAGTATGTATGGGATTGGGCATAAGAAATAAGCACCTCTGGCATTACCAGTATGTAAATGCAACATCCAACAGATGCTACTCAAAGTGTTTCACAGGCTAGTCAGATTTTGGGCAGCATGCCCTATTTAAGCCCTAATTTAATTTATATAACCAAAATTCCACCAAAACTTAGTCCAGCTAACATCATTAATACTTCTCTGGATGTTTAGGTGTACTTAACTCAGCAATAAACACTGCTTATTGTTTATATAGCAAGATCATGACTAGGACTTACAGGTCTGTGTTGCTGGAACCAAATCCATTAGCTAGGTCTTCTGTCATTTGAGCCATGTTGATCACCAAAAAATTGGTGGCTATAAAACAGAACCACATCAATGCTTCCATTTCTATCCAAGCAAGGCAGAGGTCTCTGGAGTGATTTACTAATAGATGACTATCATTACATAGGCTATGAAACAAACCGTAGTTATTTTAGGGTTACAAAGAATAAATGAAACAATAGAGTTAGTTTGGCACCCTTTGTTACTATGTCACTGCTTCACTTTTGTGACAGATGTTAAAGGATTTTGTCAAAATGCCATGAGTGACTGTGACTTGTAAAGATGTCACAGTTCCCAGCCCCTCCAGACCTGGTCACAAGTGGCCAGATGCACAGGGGCACAGAACGTGTGGTACTGGAAGGTCCTCAGAATCATAGAATTGCCAGGGTTGGAAGGGACCTTAAAGATCATCTAGTTCCAACCTGCCTGCCGTGGGCAGGGACACCTCCCACTAGAGCAGGTTGCTCACAGCCCCATCCAGCCTGGCCTTAAAAACTTCCAGGGAGTTCCACCTCCTCTCTGGGCAATTTGTTCCAGTGTCCCACCACCCTCATGTTGAAGAACTTCCTCCTAACTCCCAGCTTAAATCTACCCTCCTCAAGCTTGTATCCATTCCCCCTAGTTCTATTGCTACCTACCATCCTAAAAAGTCCTTCACCAGCCCTCTTGTAGACCACGTTCAAACACTAGAAGGCCACAATGAGGTCTCCTGGAGCCTTCTCTTTTCCAGACTGAATGATCCCAACTCTCTCAGCCTGTCCTCATAGGAGAGATGCTCCAGCCCTCTGATCATCCTTGTGGCACTTCTCTGAACAGGTTCCAGCACGTCCATATCTTTCTTGTAATGGGCGCTCCAGAACTGGACGCAGTACTCTGGGTGGGGTCTACAAGAATACTGTCTTATTATTGAGAGTCCTTTACACTAGCAGAATGAGGGGTACACAGGGCCTCCAGAAATAACTAGTAGGGCCCTTATTTTAGAAATGAATTGAAACAATAGATATTAGGTTACTAACTACCAGGAAATCAGTTTATCAAAGACCTACCTGAGGCACTATTGAGGTCCAGGTCAATTTGATTCATTGTAATACATACTGTTGGATATATACATGCTCGTATATTATCTCAGAGAGTGTTTCATAGCTTTCTGTGAATAACAAAAAAAAAAAGTGGACACAAAGTAGTGAAGGTTAACAGCAAAGGGTGGAAATTATAGAGTTCTAATAACTTTTCAAAACTGGAGTAATTTTCTTCCCCTGAATGCGCTTTCTCATATGCAAAGAACCAAGGTTTAAAAAAAGAAACAAAAAAACCTGCTCCCTTTCATGAGCTCAAACAAATGTCTTATTTTCATGTGCTTATAATAATAAATACATGCATCAGAGGGTGTCAGAGAGAATTTATGTTGTAAAGCTGTCACACATGAGTGTCCTCGTTTGAGTTAGAACAGAACTAATTCTGTTCAGTGATTTCACTTTTTAGCTAAGTCTTTTCTAAGTAACTGCACTTTCTGAAATTAACAGCATGTTTTCACAGGCAGTGTCTGCATCTAGTACTGATGTTTATAGTTAGTACCAAGGATTAGGTATGCAGACCAAGCTCACTGCTCAGTCTTGTATACCGCATTGGGGGGGTGTAGAGTAAAAAGCTTCACATGTGGGGAGAAGTGGACAGTTTGGGTGACCCTAAACTCACCAACTAGGTTTTCATATACATTATACTTGGTATTAGGCTGAGGGATCAAGAGGGTCAAGCTTTCAGTGGCTGATATCCGAGGAGGTCTCTGTCTGTTCCACCTTCAGTCCTATACATAAGTTTCTGAATCCAGTTCCAAGATCCAGCTCCTGAATCTACTTCCCATGTGCTGCTGAGTCTAGTCTGGGACTTCTGCCACAGCATCAGTGGTGACAGTGACATAACTGCCATCGGAGGGGTTGGGTTTAGTATTGGTTTTGNCAGGCCAGGATGCCATTGGCCTTCTTGGCCACCTGGGCACACTGCTGGCTCATGTTCAGCTGGCTGTCAATCAGCACCCCTAGGTCCCTCTGTGCCTGGCAGCTCTCCAGCCACTCCTCCCCGAGCCTGTAGCGCTGCTGGGGGTTGTTATGGCCGAGGTGCAGTACCTGGCATTTGGCCTTATTGAACTTCATGGAATTGGCCTTGGCCCAGCCATCCAGCCTGTCATATACTTATACTTATACATATACATATACTTGTATGTATTTCATTTTACTGTTACTATTTTCATTTTAATTACCGTAGTTCTATTTTTATTTTTATTTTCCAATGTATAAGTCCTTCTCTGTTGTTCCTTTTTTCTTCCCCTTTGGGAGGGAGAGAGATTAATAGCATTTGTCACATGTTTAGTGGCTGGCCCAGCCCTAACCCTTGACAATGAGCCACAGGGTGCTCCTATTCTCACGGCCAAGTAACCAATATTTTCTGCATTTTACTTGCCCAGTAAAAGTGTTGTTTGAGAAAGGATGGAAAGTCGAGGAATTGTTTGAGAAAAGGGGAATGTTTTTCAAATAAGTGTTTTGATAAGAGCAGGGGTGTTTTTGACAGGCATTTGATAGGCAAACTGTTTTGGAGTTTGGATGTTGTGAGAATGGATTTTGTGAAGGGTGAAAAACAGAAAGGAATTAAAAGACATGTTGTTTTTCTGACTATTTTGCTGTAGTTTTACCTTGCAGGTGCATGAGACTTTTTCCAGTATTATTCCAACTTGAGGTAAAAACATATATAAAGTTTGCACGTTAATTCAACAAAGGCTTATTCTTCTTGCTGCCACATGGCCACAGACTGTCAGTTTTCTGTTCCAGTCACCTACAGTCTAAAAATCCAGTTAGAAGATCCGAGGAATAATTTTGCATCATGATGACTCTCCTTGGGGAGTTACAAGGTACAGGACCTATTAAAATAAAGACTAAAATTCAGCGTGAATAGAAAACAGAAGGGAGTACAATGCAGAGATAGAGACAAACTCCAAACAACTCTTTGATTCTTTCCACTCCAACTTCGCACAAAATTCTGATCAGATGCTTTAGTCTCTAATGTAATTAGTTAGTACTATATTTAGACAGGCTTTTAACATTCTGGAGCTGTTCTCCCAAGATCATGGTGCTGCACCTGTTATGGTATTATGCGCAGGCTTCTCTTTATCTAAAATCTGTCTCATTCTTAGCTGCAAATGCCTTCTGGCAATCTTGTTCTTCTGTACCTGTGAAGTATATGCGGTTTAGTAGTTAATGGCTCTTTACAGTGCTTGCTTCAAGAAAAACTGGTCTGCACTAATTGTTTTAAAATCCATAATGAACTGGCCTTGAAAGAGATTAGCTGTACTTGATCAATATAAATTATTGATTCATTTGCTTTGTAAGGAAAGTTGCAAGTGCGTTGTTAAGGAAATTACAATGCTTTGCAGTTGCTTCTTATAGTAACCCCAAAGTGCTGAAGTGCATGCTGAAATGTATGCTGACTTCACAATAGTTTGCCGTGAAAATTCTCAATAACATATTCTTCTGGTTTTTAGTAGTTACCTTGCTGAGGAAAATTTCATCCCTTCTCCATCAGCTGCTGTAAAAATATGACAAAGACTGTCCTACCTCAGCTCGTTGTAAGACCTACATTTTTTTGATTTATTAGTTTCTGTTACTTACATTTATATCCGTTCTCAGCTTAGAACTAGAATCTACCTCTTACACATTTCTCTGAAGTTCTAACATATGAATGGAATCTAATCATCAGCACCACATCCTTGTGGCAATGCAAAACCAACAGCAAAGCTATATGAAAAATTACGTCAACTAACTTTACTATGAGTAGAACACTTCAATATTTATTTCCAAAATAGCTCCTAGGAAGTAGTCATAAAGTTCAGCAGAGAGAGATTAGCTAAGTTGAAATACACTAAAACTATCTCTGCAGGATTCGATATTAAAAAATTAAAAAATTAAAGAGTAAGTATTGAAATGTAAACGGGTAGAATTACTTTAATCTTGTACTCATTCCTATATAAATACATAATTATCTTCTTCCCAGACTTCCCACCTGTTTGCACAATTACATATAAATAGCATTAAGAGAATTGTGCTTCCATTGCATTCATTATAATACAATATTTCCACTATCATTCTATAAGTTACTCAGACTTTCAAACATACTAGGTTAATGTTAGAGTGCTATTACTAATAATAACAAAAATAACTTGTTGGAGATTCTATGTGCACACCAATTTACTGTTGAAAGTAATCAGAGATGGAAAATCAGTCAGTGTGAAAAATGTTATGCCACTTCTTGCTATACTGGCAGACAAGATCAAAGTATCGCTAAGAGCTAGACTCAAGGTTATTTATTAGGTTTTGCTTAGTGCATATGGTAAGATACTCAGTAGATTTATCATCCAGCTGTTGCATTAAGAGGCAAAACAAACTGGCAGAAAATAAAACCCCTTGCATTCCAGCTGGTCTTCAGATATTAGAGGGGCTTGGTGTGGCTAGGCTTAAATTCTGAGTGATGCCCAATTTACCACTATCTGTCCAGGCACATTCAATATACTGAATGATCACAATTCCGGATTCACTGATAGCGCACTGCACCTTCAGTCCAGTCATGGTCATGAACTCACATGGCCACACTTAGAGGAGCTGGCTGCATTCAATGAGAAACTAATATGATTATCAACAGATACAGGTTCTTATGGATTGCCAGGTTTGGGACTACCTATTGAACCTTGACCAGAATAAATCTATGGGCCCTGATAACATACATCCTAGGGTCCTGAAGGAATTGGCTGAGGTTGTAGCGAGACCG
>VWZO01004591.1:127910-163009 GCA_013396975.1 Bucco capensis | reverse complement strand
TCCAACCCAAACCAGTCTAGGATTCTATACAGACCCTTCTTTCCTCCACCACCCCCTTCTTACCATGTGGATACTGTTTAAGTATTTCATAGTGGCCCAGATACCATCTGAGAATGTGTCTTTTGGTCCTCACAACAGAGATTTCAATAGTGATCATTATCTCAAAGCCACAAGAGTTAAGATCTGCCTAATTATCACTCTTGTTTACAAAACCTTCATACTGTGTTTTTCACTGGACTTTGGATCCTTTAGTTGCCTTATTCATCTTTATTTCCTTTTAGAACAATCATAAAAAACCCAAACTGATAGTTTGAGTAAAATATGTCATAGAAATTGTCCAAAAAGCATCTGCTGATAGCTTTCAGTGGCCTTGTTCTGAGTTTTGATAAAATGACATTGCAAGTGTTTTGTGCCATATCCATAGGACCACCTGCATTAACTACAGCTGCAAGAAGAGCCAGAAGAGGAAGGGAGTGGAAAGCAAATGTAGAAATTCATGCCCTTGTATAACAACACAGTAATACAAAACCCCCCTCAAAGTGTGATGGTTTATGGTGAAGCAGCTGATCATCACCATGCCAAATGGAACAGTCTTGCTTTTTATTCCATCCCACCTGTTTTCCTTTATCTCCTCCAGGCTTTTTGTCTATTACACAGTTGGAGGTGGTAAAATACAGCGTAAAAATGCCAAAGATTTTTGCTTTGGTAACATGATCCCTGGCACAGGCTTGCAGAAGTTTCTTCAGCAGTGTTCCTGCACTCCTTAAACTCTGAGAGTTGGCTTGCTGCATGCCTCACTGCTCACATGCTTCACTACTGACCAGGAGAGGAAGGAAATCATTTTGATTTAAAAGTTACATCTTTTCTATTAATGGTTCCCTGTTGTGAGATAGGTGAAAAGAGCATAAGCCTATTTGTTTTGGACGTGATCAGGACTTCAGAAAGGAATATAATCTCCAGAGTAAGAACCAAAGCCCTTGGACATAGAGAGGCACTGCCACTCACCATGCTTCCCATTCTGCTGAGCTCCAACAATCCCAGCATCACAGCCCTGATGGGGAGGTATGGAAGGGGCAAAAGATGAAGAAACATGGACTCATTTGATATATATATTTGGAGTGTGATTATAAAGCTTCTGTCATGTTGATTAACTTCTAGGAAGGCTAAGTCTCCTGACTTAACCAGTGAGAGCTTTTGGGTTTTTCCCTTAGCTTAATTCATCATTGCTCAAGGCCATGCAGTAATTTATTGAAGGCTTTAATTCCCCATGGAACTTGATTCCTGCAGCTGCCAGGCGAGCTGTTAGCCTTGGGGTGGGAATGGGGCTTCTGCATCCAGCCCTGGAGAGAGCCAGGATGGCAACTCTGCCCAGTGCTCTCCTCCTTGCCACCACCAGTGCCTCCCTTTGGGCTGGGAAAGGGTCTTTTACCCTCACCTGAGCAGAGAGAGGATTCTCCCAGCAAGAAACCACTGTAATGGTATCTCAACACCTACTCCTGCCACCATTTAACTGACTTTGATTGTCTAACTTTAGAAGTTGTCTTGGTGGTGAGTCAGGTTTGTCCCAAAGCATCCCTCCACTGAACACCTCAGATCCTTTCCATCCAAGCACAAACATAGCATTTATTTGCTTATTTGTAGCATGTGCTTTGCTAAAGTACAGTACCATGGGGAACAATCATCTAAGTGATGATACTTGCCTCTTGCTTATTTTCTTGTCTTCTCCTTCTTCCTTATCATCCTAACCACCAACAAAAAGATGCTTTCAAACATGAAGGCTGATGCCTCCAAGCTAGGAGGCAGAAAAGTGCCTCAGTCTCACTTAGTGCAAAACCATCTCACTCTTTCCCAGTGTAGTGGACAGTCAGAGAGGAACATGCAGTTCCCTCTGAGAAGTTCTTGTAGATGGTCCCTTGTTCAGCTGGAGCCAGCCAGGCTGGAAGAGCAGACAGGAGAAGTTCCTGCTCATTGCCCCTTTCTGTCTCTCCTTGCACAACACTGTGTACTTTTATTTATTCTTCTGCTGAGGACTGACCTTTAGCTGATTGATCACCCTGAGTGAGGTTGGTTCTTGTGACTGAGTAGTGAAAAGCTCTTTTGAGAGGACCATGGCCAAAATGTAGCTAAGATATTAGAGCCTGTCCTAAGAGGTCTGCACTGTGGATTCATCTAGTCTGAACAAGAAGACATGGTGTTTCAATTCAGTTTTTCACTTTTTCTCAGTTGAATGTTTTCTCCACCCCAATCCTTGATTTATTTTTTTTTCTGTCTGATCCAGTGATCTCAGCACTGCCTTGCCTGAGAAACAGACTTTTCTGCTTGTTTTAACATCACAGAAGGGACATGACAAAGTATAAATAGCAGGGAAATTGTTTACATTTTTGCATTAAAGTTAAGGCTTGGTGGAGAGAAAAACTTGTCAGGAAGTAGCAAATAAAACTGTGTGGTAACAGTGTTTAAAGCAGTATTAAATCAAAATAGGTTTTCAAAACCCATACAAAAGCATAACCTGAGTTGAAGCAGTTCAAGCACTTAAGGGGTTGTACTGCAGCACTGTGCCCAGACCAAGCAATTAGCCAAGCAGATTCTTCCAGCCTCAAACATCCCTAAAGCAGCTCCTGGCAGTTATCCAGTTTTCATTCAAATACATTGGTGCCTAAACCAAAGGTATTTGTGATGGGCAACATTAAAAACAGCTTTGGAGAGACTTCCTTCATTAGGTTTTGTCCTGCTTTGATTTGATTATATTTCTCTAGGCCTTTCACTTACCATTTTGAATGCAAAGTCTTTGCTAATGCTCTGAGTGTTACTTTGCCTGATTTGTAAGCTCAGAGGCTTGTGAATCCTTTATTTGAAACTTGCTTTAACTGTGGGAAATAGGAAGTGAGGAGGGAGAAGCAAATCTTTTCTAGCTAGGTGCTTGTTCAGACTATAAATTAGTGTCTGCACAATGGAAGCAGAGGAAGGCAAGTCTGCCTTTCTGAAGGCTGTGACGTGCTGGAAAAGAGATGAGCTTCCAAGGATAAGCAGGCAGAGACTGCTTTGCTGCATGTTTGTTTTATGAGCGTGGAAAAAAGACTGGCAGCTAATGTTTGTCCATGAAGAGTGGTTTAGTCAGTAACCTTGCACAGTCCTCAGCAAAGAGGAATCCCTACTTAGCATGAAACACGTAGTAAACATTTCCATTTGTCAACCTTCCGGAGACATGTTGGGAAACTTTTACAGCCTGTCTTTGCTTTTCTATAATGGACATTGTCACAGCTTAACACCACAGACACCTACACAGTAATAAAGGATATTTATGCAACACAACTCATTATTGCCATGTCTTCCATTGGGAAATAAATGTGAAGAAAGTCTAAAATTACACATACACTGCGGATCTTTGAGTCACTTCAGTTGGATAACACTCAGGTTTGGGTGAAAGATGTGCTACAAGCTGCCTAAAGCCTAAGGTTTCAAGAAGCAGAGTGCTGGTCTTTTTGAATTCAGTGGGAAATGTGCCAGTAGTACCAAGATTTGACACCTAATTTTGGCAGTTGTTAAATGAATTTGAGCAACTTTCCTCATGTTAACGATCTGGTGGCATTCAGCTTCCTCAACTTCACATATGTTTGTGGGGTCAGGTTTTCTGTAAGCTGAATGTTTGTGTCAAGGCAACATTTTTCTGTTATTAAAGGGAAACTTCTTTTTAAATAACACCTTTTGAAATGATTGTGCTGGAGCAGGAACTCTACATTGGAAGTTGGAATTATAAGGTGAACTAATAAAAGGGAGGTGGCTCAAAAATAAACCTAAAACATCTTCCCCAGCTTTACTACTGCACTTCTCCTGTGGCTTTGGCAAGTCATTTAACCTTGCTGCAAGGCAATGTTTTCCTGGGCAAAGGATGAGGGTAATAATAGCCACTTGCTCCTCAGAAATGCTGCAGGGATTGAAAGACTAATATCTATGTAAAACTTAAATTCCATTTATTTTACCTAATTTTGTTTCAGGCAGCTCCCAAGACAATATTTCAGAAATATTTCAGATCATTAAAAGAGTTCCATTTTCTCCTTTTCCATAGTTTGTGGGTTTAACAGAGGTCTCTATAATCAGTATTCCCAGATACAATCTAACTTTCTTTTGTTACAAGGAAAATCCCTCCCTAGTACAGGAGAGACCATAATGTTAAAATTACAGTTGACTCTTGGGGATTTTGAGGGACAGCTGACAAAAATTCATAATACTCTTAACTGCTTTAATAGAAGAAATTGTGAATCAATAATGACCTCTTTATTCATTAGCATCTCTAACCCATCACTTTCCATCTCCAGATGGAAGTGGCTGTTGAAATGCAGAGTATGTAATAAATAATGTGTATTTCAAAGTGGATCACTTGACAAATCATTAAAATACTGTCATCTCTGGGGAGGAAGATGCTTGACACTTAAATAGGTACTTGATCAGTTCTACAGTAGATGTGAAGTGAAAGAGAAAGGAAAAAAAAGAAACTCTTTTCTGGAAACTATGAAGGGAACTTAAACCTCACATGTTGGTGTGCATCTGTATCTCTTTTATTTTTTCTTACACAATAGCTTGAGCTTTCAAGGTAGACCATGCTGTACTAGCATCAGCAGAGTCAAACATCTGGTGTTTTCAATCAAATCCATTTGAAAAGCTTTCAATCCTCTGTTATGCTATGTAAAATGATACATGACAAAGTTTTTAGCCACTAATTAAAAGTAAAACAAATTGTGGTGGTATCTGTGTTAACAATGCAGCAGTGAAATAATCCAGCTATGTTACAGTGGTACTTGGCAAGGACTGAGGGTATCAGAACTGCTCAAGAAGATGACTTCAAGCATTAAACACTGCTAATCAGATTATCCTCAATTTGTACTGCTTCCATGTCTCTTCCTTACACTAACAAAAGTGACTCAGCACTGGCTCAGTGGCCCATTAGAGTAGAGTTGAAGTTTTTTTTTTCCTCAGGCTTTCTTTCATGTATTATAACTCATTTCTTTGCTTATTTTCAGACGTGTGTTTGGCTTTTTTTTCCCCCTTCATCAGCTCAGAAACATACCTTGATATATTCTTTAGCAACAACAACAACAAATAAAAAGCTCAGTAAATGCTCCTCATTATTATAGGCCCAGCACTGTATATTTCCCCCTCAGTTTTCTTGCCAACTGCCCAAGACTGATATATAGCTTAATATATGCTTTGCTTTGCTTCATTCTGCATACCATAGTGTTGCTGTTTGTAACAGTCTAAGGTGTAACAGCAACTTGAAGTCTCCACTGCTGTCATGATTGGACATTGCTAGTAGACATTGTGTAAAAAGCAAATAAAGATATAAGTAACCTGACAAGCATTGTTTTATAGCCTAATTAATAGTGAAGGGGAAAGGAACAACTCTGGAAGTCTCTCATAACCAGAGCAGTTACAAGGGACAGCAAAACCTTTCCTATGAACATTGTAGGAATATTTTGTAATCTATAGATGCTGAAAATATGGACTTCTGTGTCAGGCTCTGTGTAGGTCTTATAATTAGGAACATTTGGCTCCAAAGTCATATCCTTACTATTTCTTTGATCTGAATGTTAAGCATTTTATATTAAATTGAGTCCCATCATACAGCAGCATCAGCCATCTAAAGCACATTGCATTTCTCTAGGTGCCTATTCAGTAACCTGACTAGACTTTAATAACTTCCAATGTTTGGTGGTTGTTTTTTTTTGTTAACTGCAGGTTCTTATCAAGGTGTTGGATAACAATGATAATGGCCCAGAATTCTCTCACCCAAGTTACGATGTCACCATTTCAGAGGACATCCTCCCTGATACTGAAATTCTGCAGATTGAAGCTATAGACAGAGATGAGAAGCATAAGCTGAGCTACACTATCCACAGCAGCATCGATACTGTCAGCATGAGAAAATTCAGGATTGATGCCAGCACTGGAGTGCTCTATACTGCTGAGAGATTAGACCACGAAGCTCAAGATAAGCACATCCTTAATGTCATGGTAAGAATGCAGCATTCACTTGGCTCAGGAAACAATCACTGCTGCTTCAGGTGGGTACATGCCCTAGTCTTTGCATGGCCAGAGGACTCTTAGTGCAGTAAGTAGACATTAATTGCATCTTGCCTGTCCTGATGTGTATTTATTTTACTTTTTGTATTTGGACATTTGGGGAAATCTACTGTGAATTCATTGTATGGAATATGATATGATTTACTCCCTCGAGGGAGAGCAAGCAGGAAATTATTTAATCTCTTGGCATCTGGTTCTTTCACTCAAAGTAATTTTCAGGGTTTCTGAAGGGAGGCTGAAAGTTATTTGAGAAGTTATTCACAGGGAGATAGCTGCTTTCTTGCCAGAGAGAATGCTACAGCCTCACTGAATACAAGCTTCATTTATAGTTTGCTTTTATTTAAGTACATAGACTGCTGATACACAAAATAGATCTCATCTACTTTCCATATGCAGAAAAAAGAGTCAATTGCCATTTTTTGCTCAGTATGCCTAAATTACAGAGTAGAAGTCTTTCTGGTTTTAAGTGAAGATTGTATATTATGACTAGAGGTTAATACAAAAAAATTGTTTAAACATTGTAGTCTGCTCTTTTCTTGAACCACTTGAGGCTCCTGCAGAAGAGCTCTTTGGAGGTACAACCCATGGAACTGTTTGTTATGGAGCCATCTTCAGGCAGGGCACCCTAGGAATCAGAGAGCTGCTGTGAGCAGGAGCTAAGTGGGGTCTAAGCTCACAGAGTAACACGATGCAAGGTCTGTTGTGAGTAGGCTAAGACATAAATATAAACTCAACCACAGAGAGACATAGCTGCAGAGGTCATTTCCTGGTGCTTGGTTTTAATCTCCACCAGATACAATGAAGTTTTCTGTTCTATCTAAGAAGAATCCAATTTTTGGGGATGGTGTTGGCAGGATTATCAGTGTAGCAGTGCTGAGACACATTGTGTGGGAGTGAGAGAGAGGTGTGATAAATGGTACCTCTGTTGGGAGTGCTCACAACTTCTTAAGGTAATTCCTACTCTGTATACTGTTGGCATCCATCATCTTCAAAAAGGTCTGTACATGTATAATGGTTAGAAGTCCATTCACTAGACTGACCCACAAATGATCATAAGAGGTTGATCAGACTTTTTATTCCTTTGTATTAAATAGAACTGAAAGTATTATTAGCACTCAGATGAGTAATATTTGTGAAGTTTTACTAGATGGCTAACANGAAGCCTAGCCATACAATCAAGATGTGTCTTATGCATTTCTTCTATAGGTTCGAGATCAAGAGTTCCCTTACAGAAGAAATCTGGCCAGAGTGATCATAAATGTGGAGGACTCCAATGACCACAGTCCATACTTTACCAGCCCATTGTATGAAGCCTTGGTGTTTGAATCAGCAGCAGTTGGATCAGCAGTCTTACAGGTCACAGCTTTGGACAAAGACAAAGGAGAAAATGCAGAGCTTATCTACTCCATTGAAGCAGGTTAGGACAAGGGCTGAAAATGTAACATAGTGTCATGTTTCATGCCATGCACAGAGCACTGCAGTGCTGATGGTCTGTGTTGATACACAAGTCAACTTCTTTGGTCTACCTTCTCTTGTAGAGCTGGGCAAAGGAGACATCTTCCTGTTGGTTGTTTTTTTGTTTTGAAGCTACTAGACCCAAAACCTATCAGAACAGAATCTCATTCATGTTCACTAGATGGCTATGGAACATTTTACCTCTCAGTTATTGATTCAAAATCAGAACAGAAGATAGTCATTGAAAGTTAGAGCCAGTGACTTCTTTTCAGGTTGCTGGCTTCAGTCTAGTACACAGTGGATCCTCCATAAACAAATGCCACAACAGCTGGTACATCCTGGAATCTTTGCCAATATTGGAATCAGAGGAGCATGGAGGCTAACACGAGGGCTCTGCTAAAAACTTCTGTCAGTAAGGCCATAGCATTTTAGTGACACAAGGTCTCTTGAAGCTAAGGGAGGGCATGGTAATACCAGATTAAAATTGCTTTTGCTGTTAAGATCTGGATATTTCCATTCACCACATAATCTCTACCAGCACAAGGTTCCCTTTGCCAGTGCAACAGCACAGCCATGAGAAATTTGCATTATCTCTGCCACACATGCAAATGAATGTAACTTCCTCTGGCTCATATGAATCTGAAGTTAAGAATTATCTCTGAGATAAACCATTAAGAAATATACAAGAGGGGTGCCTGGAAAAAGAGAGAAGGTAGTAGAGATTTGTAACCTTTGGATTTTTTAGTGTTTCATTTCTACCTTTTTTCTAGTAATATGAATCTTTCCATTGTAATAATAGCAAAACTTGAAACCTATATTGCCCTAAAAATAGTCTCATGTACTGCAGATTGTCCCCATGTTAATGAGATCACAAGCCTTTCCCAGCATTAGGCTCTGATCCTACAGGAACATTAGTTATCCCTGTAGTATTATAAAGACTTGTCACTAGTTAGAGTGGCTTACATCAATTAAGAACAAGCTAAATGACAAAGGGTAAGTAATGAAATAAGAATATCTACAACATCTTGTATTGATTTAACATCTAGTTCAAGCTAGCACTTTAAATTAAGCTGGTAGAACCTGAAGCTAAGAGAAGACCCAAGGAACTTTTTGCTGTGATTATCCTGTGTGTTCTGTGGAAGTAGAGTGCATCAAGCAAACCAGGAGGTGAAATCTTTTGGAGCTAAAGATTTTGACTGAAAATCCCNTAGGCATACATACATACAAAGGTGTTGAACTTAGACCCTTGTGATCCTACAAAGATCTTAGCACTACAGAACAAATATTTCCTTTATGCACTACATTTGGTCCTACCAGTTATTTCTCAGTATTCTCCAGTGACCTTTAACTTGGATCAGGGAAAACTTTCCATGTGCCCAGGCAGGACAGCACTGTGCCTTAGAGAACAAACTCTGAGCAGACTACATTAGCTTCCTGGGGCAATGGTTTTCAAAACTGTTTCCAGCTTTTTTCTTGACACTTTATTACTCCTATGGGCTCCAACCCAGTCACCTATAGGAGCTATCACAATGTGAAGAGCAACTTGACATGCTCAGAGTGTGACTCCCACACACTGGTAATGGAATCATAAGTAATGCAGACAGAAAAATATGAGTACTAGAGAGGATGCTCTAGCTCTTAGATGGTCTGCATGTTTTTCTCTTCTTCTAGAGGCACTGTCTTCCATTACAGCCTGTTTCTGTTCTATCATGAGCTCTCCCTGCAGTGTCAGGCTTCAAACTTCCATTTACTATAAGCCATGCACTCCCCCAGTTTCATTATCCACAGATGTTCCAATCCCAGATGCATCAAAATTCAGCATTCTGCTGCTGTACTTTCTGTGATCCCTAAAATCTGCAGTTGAGGAGACTGATTTTTAACTGCAGCATTCAGACTGTACACAGTCCTTTCATTCAAGGGAATTCCTTCCATCACCTTGCATGTGGAGGCAGCTATTGGTAAAGAAAGTAGCTTTTATGTCATTTCATAAGAAATTTCTAAAGGAGAACTAGCTCTGGCCTTATGTGAGGTAGTCAGTGGATAAAAAATTATTTGTATTAGCAATTACTGACAAAATAACTGCAGCAGCATTTGTAGTGTCTGCAAATGTGACAGATACTGTGATCTTTATGAGAATTTGTAGCTCTGGCAGAATCTCAATTCCTTGGTGAATAGCAGAATTTTGTTATAGCTAGTAGAGTAAACTGATCTGGAAGGATAGATATAAATAGAAAGCCACTACCAGTACTGAACTACAGACAGTAGTATGCAGCTTAAATCAGCCTCCAAGCCCCAGAATCTACAACTGATAGTGTATCACATCTTAAAAATAGTTCACATTAGCTCACCTCATTTAGGATTCCATGTATTTGGTATTCCAGCTACAATTTTCACATTTACTGCTCTGTGCACAGCACCTGTAACAATCACCATTAAAAGAAAATCTCTTGTTTATCACCTGTTACCTGACACATGTTTCTCTCCAGGTCATGGATGGATGCTTGGCTGTAGATTGAAAGCAATTCTGTATTTTGAAGTCTAAATTACCATAGTAGGAACATGTTATAATGACTGGAATTGCTGTAACTCAGGACATGCTGTTTGCATTTAGAATCAAATTGCAAAAATAAAAGAGTCTATATGCTTATCCCTGCCACATACACACACAGCATCCTATACTTTAAGCAGGCACTCAAGGAACCAGCAGGATAAGGATGCCTAATAAAGGGGTTCTTTAACTACAGGGTAAGGATACATACCTGAATTGTGAATCTGTCTTGCTAAAGAATCAATTGGCAAAAAGACTAAAAGAAAAAAAAGACTACAAAGAGGATCCTTGATCCAAACTGACTCTTTTCTCCTTTATGCAGTGTTATCCCTGCTTTCATGTTATAACACCCATTTCATGACATTTTCTACTAACTCTCATTCATCTAGGTTCATCCTTTTCAGAGATCATATGATAAAGATTTGTAACACAATACTGTCATATTTTTCTATGCTATTTGTTCTGTTTTATTGTTTTAAATGCCACTTTAACCTTCTGAGTCTTGAGCTACTGCAATCTTCTCTCCAGTTGTTTCACTATAGAGAATATCCCCTTCAATTAAGAGCCTGAGTTGTTATCCGTTTGTCATGTAATTGCCTTGTTAGCCTCTGATCTAGTTTCTTTGCCTTAGGTGTACATGTATTTGACTAATTCCCATCATTTAGGGATGCTTTTTCCTACTTCAGTGGGCATAATGTACATGCAGTGCTTGCTCAGATGTTGATGCTCAGAATCAAGACACAGATAGCTGCACCTGAGTTTGAAGATTTGAACACCTATACCACCTACTGAAGGCTGGAATGCATTTAGAATACTTTTATATTTGTTTTAATAAATTACAGCTAATTGCTCCTGACTTAATTTATCATTAATTATGTCGTATTCCATTTCTAATTTGCTTCCAATCTTTGTGTTTTAGGAAATACAGGAAACACATTCAAGATCGAACCCGTTTTAGGGATCATTACATTACTGAAGGAGCCAGACTTAACCACAATGGGACAGTTTGTTTTGTCAGTCAAAGTGACTGATCAAGGTTCTCCACCACTGTCTGCAACAGCAATTGTGCGGATATCTGTGACAATGGCAGATAACTCCCACCCCAAGTTCACTCTCAAAGAATACCAAGCAGAGGTTAATGAAAATGTGGATATTGGTACTTCTGTCATCTCTCTCTCTGCAATCAGTCAGTCCACCCTGGTTTATGAGGTTAAAGATGGGAATGTGGATGGAGTCTTCACTATAAACCCTTATTCTGGAGTGATCACCAGTCAAAGGGCCCTTGATTACGAACGTGCTTCCTTCTATCAGCTCATCGTACAGGCAACAAATATGGCAGGCATGGCATCAAATGCCACTGTGAACATTCAGATTGTTGATGAAAATGATAATCCACCAGTTTTTCTCTTCTCTCAGTACTCAGGCAGCATAAGTGAAGCTGCTCCTGTAAACAGCATAGTAAGGAGTGCAAGTAACAGTCCCCTCGTGATCCGTGCCACTGATGCTGACAGCAACCAGAATGCTTTGCTTGTCTACCAGATTGTTGAATCTACTGCAAAGAAGTATTTCACAGTGGATTCCAGCACAGGTGCAATCAGAACAATTGCAAATTTAGATCATGAAACAATAGCCCACTTCCACTTCCACGTGCATGTTAGAGACAGTGGGAATCCCCAGCTTACAGCAGAGAGCCCAGTTGAAGTAACCATTGAGGTAACTGATGTCAATGACAACCCACCAGTCTTCAGCCAGGCCGTATTTGAGACAGTCTTGCTCTTGCCCACGTATGTTGGTGTTGAGGTTCTCAAAGTCAAGGCTACAGACCCAGATTCAGAGATCCCTCCTGAACTAACATATAGTTTAATTGAAGGTAATATGGACCATTTTTTAATTGATTCAAGCACAGGGGTACTCACTGTTAGAAACAATAGTCTTTCTAAAGACCATTATATGCTAATAGTAAGAGTATCTGATGGGAAATTTTATAGCACCGCCATGGTGACAATAATGGTAAAAGAAGCCATGGATAGTGGGCTCCACTTCACACAAAATTTTTATTCCACTTCTATCTCAGAGAACAGCACTAATATCACAAAGATTGCTGTGGTGAATGCTGTTGGTAACCGCCTCAATGAGCCTCTGAAATACAGCATATTAAACCCAGGCAACAAATTTAAAATCAAAGCCACCTCAGGGGTCATTCAGACAACTGGCATCCCCTTTGACCGAGAGGAGCAAGAGCTGTATGAGTTGGTGGTGGAAGCAAGTCGTGAACTAGATCACCTTCGTGTCGCTCGAGTGGTGGTGAGAGTTTACATTGAGGACATAAATGACAATGCCCCGGTGTTCGTAGGGCTGCCATACTATGCTGCTGTGCAAGTGGATGCTGAGCCTGGGACCCTCATCTATCGAGTGACAGCCATTGATAAAGATAAGGGTGAAAATGGTGAGGTGTCATATCTTCTCAAGGAAGACTATGGACATTTTGAAATTGATAGGCAATCTGGTAGTGTCACTCTAAAAGAAGCCTTCAATTCTGATTTGTCTAACATAGAGTATTTGGTTGTCATTCTTGCAAAAGATGGTGGTAGCCCATCGTTGTCTGCTTTGGTAGAGCTCCCCATTACTATTGTTAACAAAGCCATGCCTGTATTTGACAAGCCCTTCTATACTGCTTCTGTGAATGAAGATGTGGAAATGCACACGCCAATTTTAAGCATCAATGCAACCAGTCCAGAAGGCCAGGGCATAATTTATATCATAGTTGATGGAGATCCCTACAACCAGTTTAATATCGACTTTGATACTGGAGTTCTGAGTGTCATCAGCCCACTGGACTATGAAATGAATTCTCTTTTCAAGCTGATGGTTCGAGCAAGCGATGCCCTCACTGGTGCTCGAGCTGAGGTCACTGTGGACTTGATCATTAATGATGTTAACGATAATCCTCCAGTTTTTGAGCTGTCAGCTTATAATGCTACTTTGTCTGAAGCATCTTTGATTGGGACTCCTGTATTGCAGGTTGTGGCTGTTGATGCTGACTCTGACAATAACAAGATTGTGCAGTATCAGATAGTCCAGGACACCTTCAACAGCACAGACTATTTCCATATAGACAGCACCAGTGGCCTAATTCTGACAGCCCGGATGTTGGATCATGAACTCATACAGCAGTGCAGCTTGAAAGTCAGAGCAACTGATAATGGGTTCCCACCACTAAGCAGTGAGGTTCTTGTTAGTATCTCAATAACAGATATGAATGACAATCCTCCAGTTTTTAACCAGTTAATATATGAATCATATGTGAGTGAACTGGCACCTCGGGGTCATTTTGTGACTTGTGTGCAGGCCTCTGATGCCGACAGCTCTGATTTTGATAGGCTGGAGTACAGCATCCTGTCAGGAAATGATCGGACCAGCTTTATTATGGACAGCAAGAGTGGTGTTATCACCCTTTCCAACCATCGCAAACAGAGAATGGAGCCCATGTACAGCCTCAATGTGTCTGTGTCAGATGGGTTGTTCACCAGCACAGCTCAGGTGCACATACAGATCCTGGGAGCCAACCTCTACAGCCCTGTGTTTTCACAGAGTGTTTACGTTGCAGAGGTTCGGGAAAACGCTGCTCCTGGAACTAAAGTGATCCATGTGAAGGCAACGGATGGGGATTCAGGTGTATATGGCCACATCAGCTACTCCATAATAAATGACTTTGCCAAGGACAGATTCTTGATTGATAGCAATGGGCAGATTCTGACAACTGAGCGGTTAGATCGGGAAAACCCCCTGGAAAATGATATTGGGATATTTCTGAGAGCCCTCGATGGAGGTGGCAGGACTACGTTTTGCACTGTGAGAGTGATTGTAGTGGACGAGAATGACAATGCTCCTCAATTTCTGACAGTCGAATACAGGGCAAGTGTCAAAGCAGATGTTGGGAAAGGTTACTTGGTGACCCAAGTGCAAGCAGTAGATCCAGATGATGGGGCCAATTCCAGAATTACCTATTCTCTGTATAGTGAAGCCTCTGTTTCAGTAGCTGATCTGCTTGAAATAGATCCAGACAATGGATGGATGGTTACCAAGGGTAGCTTTAACCAGCTGAAAAACACAGTTCTGTCATTCTTTGTCAAAGCAGTTGATGGTGGCATTCCTGTCAAGCATTCTCTCATTCCTGTCTACATCCATGTTTTACCCCCAGAAATTATTTTGCCTTCCTTTTCTCAACCCCAGTATTCTTTTACCATAGCAGAAGATGCCCTCATAGGTAGTACCATTGACATCCTGCATGTTTTGCCTAACCAGGGTGCTTTATACAGCACAGTTAATGGTGAGATGACTGAAAACAACAAAGAGGGGGTTTTCATCATAGAACAAGACACGGGGCTCATAAAACTGGATAAGAGACTTGACCACGAGGCAAATCCTGCTTTTCACTTCAAAGTTGCAGCCACCATTCAATTAGACAAAGTAGACATTGTGTTGACTGTGGATGTGGAGATTAAAGTATTGGATGTAAATGACAACAAGCCCATGTTTGAAACAGGTAGCTATGATGCTATAATAATGGAAGGGATGCCTATAGGAACAAAACTTATGCAAGTTAAAGCAGTGGATGCAGACTCGGGTGCAAACGGGCAGGTCACCTATACACTTGCTGTGGAATCGGAGCTGGAGAAGATCACAGAAGCATTCACTATTGATAGCAACAGTGGCTGGATCAGCACACTGAAGGATCTGGACCATGAAAAAGACCCTGCTTTCACCTTTGCAGTGGTGGCCTCAGATCTAGGGGAAGCTTTATCCTTGTCATCAACCACCTTGGTCTCAGTTACTGTGACAGATATAAACGATAATGCGCCTGTCTTTGAGTATGAGGTGTACAGAGGGTCAGTGAAGGAGAGTGACCCTCCAGGGGAAGTTGTGGCTGTGCTTAGCACCTGGGATGAAGACACATCTGATGTCAACCGGCAGGTTAGCTACCATATTACAGGTAAGAAATAGCTTGCATGCTTTCTTCCCAAAGCCAGCTTTACTGAAGAGCTGTGCATGTGTCCAGTTTTAGATGAATGTTTAGCAGGATTTCAGCTGAATTATCACTGTGGATAAAACAATTGCATCTCTCTTTCATTTTTTTTTTTTTTCCATTTGGACAGAATTTGCAGCAACTAGCAAAGCTAAAAAGAGGGAAAGGGAGCATCTGTGTGTCTGTCTGTCTGGGTTGTTCTCTAATTCCCAAGATTAATGCTTCATGATTTGCTGCAGTGCAATGTAGTGTGACCCATCATAATGGATGTGTCAGCTTGGAAACCATCATGGCTGAATGTTTGAACCAAGAGAAGAAGAAAATTGGGGGGGGGGGGCACACTTATGTTTCCATTGCAAGGGGCAGGGGGACGCCATTTCTTATCAGCACAGATTTCTGGCTAGGGAAATAGTAACCCACTTAGAAGCCCTGCTTGGCTGCCATGCATTGTTGTGTATAGCATAAGGCAATTTCAATTACATTACTGACATATTTTTCAAAGTGTGGTAACATTACTCTTTGATACTGTGCTATATTTCTTATCTTTTAGATTCAGACTGGCTTTTCTGAGTATGTTATGAATGAATGGGTGTTACAGTTATTTTTCTGCCTACTGCTTGCTTTGTCCGATACTTTTTGTTAGGGAATAGCTTTATCACTCTCCCCAACCTTCATAATCCAAGAGCTAATACTAATTAACTAGTAGTAATAGCCAGATTATTGGACAAATTCACATTTTTCTCACTGGATATGATGAGAGTTATACAAGATTGCACGTAGGAAGCAGGCTATGGGCAAAAATGGCTTAACTAGTGGAATAAGAGTGTGTGTATTTTGCTCTGGAGGATAAGATTCCTACCTTTCTATTAGCTATCAAATTGGAAATGGCTGTGGGATACTGTATAAGAAGAGGTGTGATATTCCAGTTACCCATACATTGCCTGTTTTACACATCAAAAGTAGCATCATTTGCAAAGCAACCAGAAATTAAGTCTGAGCATTTATTTACTTGAAAGTCTGGTTTGCAAAGACTGTGTGTTTATAGTGTGATGTGTTGTAGGGTGTTAGAAGTAGAGGCAAAAATAGTCTGGCGTATAAAGCACAGGATTTGGAGGCTTTGGGCAAAATGCATTAGCTGCTGCTCTCTCAGTTCCCACATATCTGAAAGTAAATAAGTTGTGCCTCATCCTGGAGATTTTGTGGTGTTTGAAGTGTTTGGGGATTGTAGTATATAAAATAGTGTAAGAAGTGCAAACCCTCAATGTTTCTAACAGATAACTGTTAGCATACCGTGATCATTAGCTGAAGCTGCTGCTTTTCTTTCTTCTGAGTCTTTCAGTAATCTCTTACAATGAATTATGCTTTTAATTACATAATAACAATTTTTTCACGTGACTGTGCTGTTAATTTAGCAAAAACTGGACTTTTGAATAATAACTATCACGTGTGACTCAAATATTATAGAGCATTCTGTACCTTAATTTCTATTACAGTTCAAAATGTTTCAGATATTGTGCTGGGATTTTAGTTTCAGAAAATGACAGGTGTCAAACCCAAAACTTTCTCTAATGCCTACTGTACAATTACTAAAGTATATGATCTCAGAAATTCCACTTTCTTTGAATAGACCCTTTGAATTTGGGAAATGCACAAGGAAAAATTAGGTTCTTTTGATTAAAATGTCAAAACATATTGAAGTTTAGTTTAACTAACAAAATAGTCTATTTCCACTTTACCTCAAGTTGAGCTCAGGAGCTGCCCTTGAGTATTTCACAGAATCAGATTAGCTAGATGATGATTCAAATGCAGTGGTTTCTGGAGGCTTTTGGAGCCATAGAAACTTCTGTGAATACAGTAAACAAACTCTGAGGAAAACCAGGACACTGACAAAAAGGGAGAAGAAAACAACTTTTGAGAGTAAGACTTGGATCTGCCAAAACCAGCTTTGTGCAAATGCACCTGGAGAACATAGCACACAGAAAATAGATGGAAAAAATCATCATTTAGATGAAAGAAAGAAACCTTCTGGATCAGATATCATCACTGAGGAGTCCTTTGCATTCTTTTTTGACATGCCAACACTTCTACAGTAGATACATTCTGGTGGATAAATATATATTCTGTTTTGAACTCCTTCTGTTTAGGATTGATTTCCATGATTCCTGGCAAATAGTTGCCACTTTCAAATCCACCTTCATCTGCATTTGATGGTAGTGGAAAAAAAAATTTGCAGTTCTCCTTTGTTATTTGTAATTTGATAGCAGCTGGAGATGTTCACAAAGCAAAACCACTATATATAAACCTCCTTGGAAAATCAATAGGAAGTGCAGATGACACAGATGCACTTAGGGAGCACAGTAGTTTTCTTTTGAAAGCTTATTTGAGGTCATTGCCTATATCATTTGAGGCAGTTTAGCTAAAACCAGGGCTCTGCTAATGTTCAGCTAGGATGTTTAACCAGCCTAGACCCAGCCAGATATTACTGAGATTTAACAGTGGTGAGCTAGGAAAAGCCATGAGAAAAATGTCATTTTCTGGTCTTTGGTACAGTTAAGGCACCATCAGGCACATAAGTGTAAGGACAGACAGTAGTCCTTGAGCTTGGTTCTTCTGAATACAAGGAAGGTGGATGGACAGTGTCTTTTGGAAGAAGGAATCAGTATTGTACACAGTAGGGTTTCTTTGCTGGGTTGATTGCCCTGTGTGAGCAAAGGGATGTTTTGTTTGTTTGTTTTTATTTTATATTGGAGATGCTGGAGTTCTGGAGAAATGGATGTTTTAGTGTTTGGGGAGAGCTTGTGCTGCAGGCTTAAGAACAACATCTGCAATTTTATGATAGTAAAGCTAAGTGGATTGGGTTCTTCATTTCGGCAGTTCAGTAAACATACAATATCTTCAACTGGGAGTGTAGGAGAAACATAACCATTTTATGTGATGCAAATGCCTGCACTTCTAACTGGGAATTGAAAGCATCTAAATAAATGCATGAATGTAAAAGAGAAACTAAATAAGTTAGTAAATATTCCGTTTCCCTTCCCAGATCGGGACACTGCAGTGAAAACTGATACTGTTGGCTTCTAGTTTTCAGTTCCCTTTTAGCTGTTATAATTCCCTCTATGTGTGCTTTAGTAATGATGTGTGTCAGGATTTGTTTATTTTGGATCACCATGTCTCTGCATTTCATTTGAATCTGGCTGTTTTCTTTCTTCACTTAAACTTGAGCTTGATTTGGCTTTGTACTATTTGCTGACTAGGGAGGGAGGGAGAGCATTATTTAAACTTCAAGTAACAAAAGATAAAAGATAATGCTGATTATTTTAGCCTCAAAGCCTTTCTAAAAAGTTACTGGGGTGTTTTTTGTAGCTAGCACTTCAGTGTTGTGACATTCAAACTAGAACATAAGAAAACTGCCAGAAGATTTTAAAGAATCCACTAATGGATGTAGTCAGGAGGCTTCCCTTCAGAAAAGCGACATTATTCAGAGTGAAAAACTAATTAATTAGAACACCCCTAGGAAACTGAATCTGCTTACATATATTAGTGAGAAAGTTAATTAATCACTGCAGAATGAGATCTGCATCAAGACATATGTAGAAGTACCAGAAGATGGTTCCCTGGGCCATGGTGTGGATTTGTTTTCCTTTTTTAAGAGTGTTTCCTTGACTCTATGTTAGTGTTTACATCTCATTGCTCTGCTACACTTTCTAGTCCAACCTCCAGTTTTGTCTTCCATCAGCAAAGCAGATAGGCAGCCTGAGAAACAAACAGCATGCAAGATAGTGCTAATGGAAAAGGAATGCAGATAAACTGTTACACCTCTGTAGCTTATTGCACAGATTTCTTGGTCATTCAGCTTGCCTCTTTTCTAGTGGAGTCAAGGGAGGGAGAAGGGATCCCAATGACCTTTTTTTTGCATGCATATTCCCCAAATTCCTATGCTTGATTTAAAAGTCATTCCATCAACAACAAAGCAACCGTGTTACTGCCAGCCATAAAGCCACCAGCTGATTTTAATTAGATTTTACTTTTCCTCTTCTCTTAGCAATGGGATACCCATACCTTGAGTGTATTGCTTCATGGTTGGTCAGGGCAGTTAATCATTTCCTTTTACAAAAGGCCTAATATGTAGAAAAGTACTGATTGAGATCACAAAGCTAAGTAAGAATATTTAGATCAATGTTTACAACATTAAACTCACTATGACAAGATTACAGCCTTTTATAAAGGAGAGTTAAGCTTTTTTATGCTGGTGTTGAAGTGAACAGAGAGAACTTAATGTCAGTCAGCAGGAGTCTACCTTCTTTGAAGTCACATTAAGACACAAGGCAGTGTGCAGAGTCTCTTTGCCCTGCATTGTATTCAGGTCTGGCCTGTAGTGCACACTCACATACTGGGTAGCCCTCTTTAGGAGAAATGGGTGTTTATAGCTCACAACAGGTTAAACAAGATTTAACTAAGTCCTGCAATGATTATTCCAGACTGTCATAGAAATCGGATCAGTGGGAAAACTGGGATCTGCTTGCATTTGTGATCACAAAAGGAGATTTTCTGTCAACATAAAATATCTGTTTGGTAAATCAGGTTTGTGCTCTGTGTGATTAGAGGGCCTTTTCTAATTCTAATGACTATCTGGCTAATTTTCTGGAAATCTAATTCATTACATGTGCTTTTCTGCTATCAAACAAGAAGGACTTGCTCAGCCTCTGTCAACTGCCTTAGTTTNCCTCCCTGGAGCTTCGTTCGCGAAGCCTAGCCATACATATACAAATAGAAACCAATCTATCTTGTCATTGGTAGCTAAAGAAGAAGGCACAGATTACAGCCTGTGACCTCTTTTTTGCTTTTTGATGTAGAAGTTATGAAATATGCATTAGACTTTTTGGCTTCATTTTAAGCTCAGTTTCGAGTTCAGAACTCCTCTTCTTTTTCTTTTTTGCTAAGAAGGTCTCTGATAACTGACAGAATTGTGACACCAGAAGCAACAACAGTGACACCCAATTGCTTGACAGCAGAGGCAACTCAAATAAATTCAGGCTTGGATTTTTTGAAAGTACTTATTTACTCATACATTCAACACAAGTACTAGAGAGGAAGGTTTAAGAACCTAGTCTTTCCTTTGAGCTTGGGCAGATCCCATGCCACATGTCAGGGCCCTGCAGAAATTGTAAGCAAAAGCACACTAGCAAAAGTACACTTGACATTCTTGATCCTTTTACAATAAGTATTCCCTTAATATTTTTATACCACTTTTATACATGAGAAACATGGAAGGTAGTTCTCATATTGCATTTATGCATGGAAGAGCACAGCAGAAAGCTTAATATGACGAGGAAAGAGCTAGTAGTGGATTAGCCAGAATTAAACTTCACCCAGTGGAGCAGAATGATGCTTTTGCTATGTCCTTGCTCAGTTTCTGTAGCACATGAGTTTGCTACAACTGTAGTGCTCTATCCTAATTTAACTAAATGTGCAGATATGGTTTTGCAAACTGGGCACAGAAGACTGGGTAGTTGGCTTTACTGATTTTAGCTGATGTAGAATAGATTTTCTTCATAGCAGCTGGTGTGGTGCTATGTTTTGGTTTTCTGACTACAGGGATGTTTTCTTTACTGCTGAGCAGTGCTTATACAGCATCAAGGCCTTTTGTGCTTTCACCCTGCTCCACCAGCAAGTAGACTGGGGGTACACAAGAAGCTGGGAGAGGACACAGCTGGGAGAGCTGACCCCCACTGAGCAAAGAGATGCCTGGTGCTATGTGACATTATGGTCAGCAATAAAAGCTGGAGCAAGGGTGGACCTTTGGAGTTATGGCATTTGTCTTCCCAAGTACCTGTTATGGGTGATGGAGGCTGAACACCAGCCATGAATCCTTATTTTACATTGCTTACATACTCAGCTTTTGCTTTACCCATTAAACTGACTTTACCTCAGCCCATGAATTTTCACACTTTTAGCCTTCCAATTCCCTCCTTCATCCCTTTGAGGGAAATGAGTGAGCAGCTGTGTGGAGCTTAGCTGCCTACTGGGGTTAAGCCACAACACTGGTTTAAAAGATTTTACCTTTTGATCTGACAGGGGGTTGAGACTGGGCTCAGAAAAAAGGTGATTGAATGATTTTTCTTCATGGAGCAAGCAGAAGATTGTACCCTTTCAGATGAAAGAGTAAATAACAATTGAAACCATGCCCACTTTGATTTTTGTACCGTTCTGCATGTCCTTCCTTCCTTCCTTCTTCCCTCCCTCCCTCCCAATTGAATGATACAGAAGCCAAGTTCAGTGTCAGTGTTACAGCACAATAAAAAGCTGTTCTGCATCATCTCCTGCCCTCCTCACCAGCTTTCACTTTGGGATATGTTTGATCTAATTGTACTGCTTATCTTCCAACTGCTCCTCCAACAACCTCTTGTTAGAACTATTTAATACTAATATGTCTTCCAGTGTCATGTAAACTTTTTTTTTTAAACTAGAATTTTAATGAGCAGGAGAATGGCACAGCTGTATGATAAAGCTTTCATTAGAGGATTCCTTAATAAGAACCCACTTCCAGTCCTTGCTTACATAATCAACAGCTAATGAAATTGTCCTGGTAACAAGAGCTATGGTGTATTACATCTTCTCTCGAGACTAAGTGCAAAGACAATTGTGCCAGCCTGAGAGGACTATTGATTGTTCACAGTTTGAATTTGATTGCCCTTAAGGGGAACTAAACAAGAGATCATCTTCAGTGCTGCTAAATGGATTTTGTTGCCACTGAAAGTTACTGGTTCCCTTTCATACAAGGCATTCAGGGGGCAATAAACCCAGGGAGCATAATCTCATTACAAATTTCCCAAGTCTGTGAGTTTGAAGGCACCGATCACCACAAAACAAAGGACAGCTGCTTTACTTCAGCTCCTCTGCAATGTGTCTGTGTGTTTCAGTGAGGTGGGAGTTCTGAAGGCAAACCCTTGCTTGTCTCATTGCAGGAGGGAATCCCAAAGGGAAGTTTGCTCTGGGACTGGTTCAGAATGAGTGGAAGGTTTATGTGAAAAGGCCTCTAGATCGGGAAGAGCAAGATGTTTATTACCTAAACATCACAGCCACGGATGGGCTCTTTGTAACCCAAGCTGCCGTAGAAGTGACTGTCACTGACGTGAATGACAACAATCCAGTTTGTGAACAGGTGAGTTAGCAAGCCCACAGCAAGCAACTTGTGCTGAAAGCAAGCATTTCCCTTATGGGTGTCCCTGGCATCTACAGCTATTCACAGTTAATGGCCATTTTCAGCCCTAAGGTTGTAGTTGGAGAATCTGGAGTGATCTGGGAGAGGATCAGGATAAAGCAGAATCACAGAATTACAGAATGGTTTTAGGTTGCAAGGGACCTCTGGAGGTCATCTAGTCCAACCCCCCTGCAGTGGGCAGGGACATCCCCAACTAAACCCTCCAGCAACCTGGTATTCCCAGGTGGTCTCCTATCCAAGTACTAACCAGGCCCAACCCTGCTTGATTTCCGAGATCAGGAAATCAGGCCTGCTCAGGGTGGGATGGCCGTATAAAGCAGTCCTTTGAGGCCAAGAATGAAGGATAATGGTCTACTAAAGCTGACAAAGGAGTCTTGTCAACAGTGGCCTTAGTTGGCTTTAGAAAAAATGAAGCATTGTGATGTGACACTGGGCCACTTCTCCCCTGCAGAAAAAATACACCTTCCTTTCACAACCAGTGTGGAACTATCTTCAATTTAGTGTAACTACAGCCTTTCTGACCCTGGCAGATGTCAGAGACACAGTGGAAAAGGCAAAGGAAAGCTCTCATGTTGTCAGGCATGCATGCAGTGTGGCCTGACCATAGCTTTCACAGTGCTAGCTGTCTCTCATTCTGTGGGAAAGCTAAGTGGGGAACTGATGTTACTGCAATAGAAAGTTCTGTGTGAAGAAAAGACACGATGAAAACAAGAGTTACTTAATAGTACTGCTCACAGAATCATATATATATGTGAGATATATATATATATATCATATATATAGAGAGAGGTATGTATATATCCTATAATACCCATCTTCGCATTGTCACTGACAGGCTACTGTCATTGCAAGCACCTCTCTGGGGAACCACAATCTGTATCTCCCTCAAACACTGCTGGATGATGCAATAAAACCAGTTGTCACTCTTCAAAATCTTCATTTCATGGCTGTTGATGAAACAAGCAGAACATAGAAAATGAGGCTGCATTTAACACCTAAGAGAAGCCCTACTAAGGGTCATAAGTTGGCATTGTTTTTATGACACTTCAAAACCTAATAGTTACCTGAATTTCTAGGAATGTGTTACATAAAGGAAAATTGTTTCCTATATAGTGAGATGCACTACACAGAGTTTAAAAGGAAGGTTGTACAGTGACTCTAAAATACTGTTACAGCATAGCTTACATTCCTGTTTTTTGTCTCTAGGTTGCATACACAGCACTGTTTCCTGAAGATATTCCATCAAACAAAGTCATTCTTAAAATCAGGGCTAAAGATGCTGACATTGGGTCCAATGGAGAAATTCGTTATTCTCTCTATGGTGCTGGGAACAATAAATTTTTCTTAGATCCAGAAAATGGTAAGATGGCAACTGAATATTTCTGAATAGGCTTCTTAGTCCCTTGACATCAGTGGGAGGACCATGAGTGGCTTGTCCTCCCTGCACACATATTGGCAACTCAGTTGATAAAAAAAGAGTAGAAGTAACACTGCTGTGAGTTTCTAACCCATTCACTGTAATATGCAACTGATGTTCTTTTCTCTTTCCTCTTCCTGTGAAATACACATTTTTGAGATACACTCTCTAGTATTAGTGATGTTGCTACAGTAGTAATGTTGGCTGCTGCTTTTAATCAATTTTAGGTGAGCTGAAATCCTTGGCTCCTCTTGACCGAGAGAAAATTCCTGCGTACAATTTGGTTGCCCGAGCCACAGATGGTGGTGGCAGGTTTTGCCAGTCACAAGTCCATCTTATTTTAGAAGATGTTAATGATAATCCTCCAGTGTTTTCATCAGATCACTACACTGCATGTGTCTATGAGAATACAGCTACTAAAGCTTTGTTAACAAGAGTCCAAGCCACTGATCCTGATGTTGGTAAGCAAGTAATGCTGAGAACAGTAATTAATGTTTAGGAAAACTCTGGGGGTTGCTGGAATTGCAATACAGATTAATTTTTCTGTTGCTGCCTTTCATCATTCTTTCCTCCTTTTGCTTCTGCATCCTCCCCATTTTTCTCTCTGTTGTTTCTTTACTTCTAAATGCTTGTGGCTGAGCTTGACATAATGGTGTTACAAACAGAAAAACATTGTGGCAACCACAGAAGCATGTAGTCTTTTATTGTCTTGATTGATGATAGCTGTGTTGAGGGGTAAATGATAGTTTTCAGGGTGTATTCCAAGTTTCTTCCTCCCGTGGTCTCATCTCTTTTCTTGAGCCATGGTTTTGAATACCCATGCCTCTGTTTATGCAAATAATATTGTTACATGCCATAGGAGCCTATGCCTGATTAATCACAGCTTTTCTAGAGTTTTATCCTGCTGCAACTCCCATTTGTTCCAGCTGGTTACCTTAGCATATAACTATTGTACACTGTGAATGGACATTATAAATGTTCTGGTTATTTAACTGTTCATTCTTTTAAAGTGTAATAGTTTATGATATGAGAACCTTAGCCTTGAAATCTGGGCCCAATTATAAATATTTTTAGGTGGTAGGGTCTTTGCATAACATAATAGTAAAACCCACTGAATATCAGATTTTTTTTTACCTTTTTTTTAGCTCATTCCCTGCAGTTGGAATAGGTAAATAACCTGGTTTGTTTTTTCTTCTTGTGTTTTTGGAGGTGTTTTGTAACAACTGTGGCATGAGTAGCTTCACATAGAAAGGAGATCTTTTGTTGAATGAAAAATGCTCCATGTTAAAATCTTTTTAAGTCCAGTGCATACTGGAAGTATCAGTTGTTACTAAGGCTGATAATGTAAATATACAGGATTCAGTAAAGAAGCAGCAAGTATTCATTAATATATCTATGAAGAGCTGCACTATATGCCTTGGTTGAAAAATCACAATTAAAATTACGCTACTGTCCTGCAGTGAAAAGCCAATTACTGGCAGTACACTACTGAGCAGTCTGAAGACCCAGGGTTGGTTTCCACTGTTGTCTTAATTACTATTTTTTATTCATAGATGAGATGACATTCAAGGAGAGAGGGGAGGCAGAAAAAAATAAGAATAAAAATTTGTCAATAAAAGTTCTTGCTAGCACCAACTTTATATAATAAGATGCTCAGCCATACAAAGCCACCCATGAGCTAATTGCTACTTCTTCTGTCTGAAAGTAAAGAGAGGGCTGCAGGTGATGAATGAGAGGGAGCTGTGTACCTCCTTCATAATTAGTCCTGAAAATCAGACAAGATCTATCAGCTGCTCAGACCCTCAAAATCTTCCACTTTCTGAAAGTTTTCACCCTTTTTCATTTTTGTCAGTTTGGTTGATTGTCAACTGACAGAGCATTTGGATGCATGTGTAAAGAAGCTAAGTGAAGAGCTGAGCATGATCTCAAGCAAATTGTAGGGTATTAAGAGTCTAGGTGTTTCAACACATGAAAAAGACTCCAATTAGTTTGTGGGCTGAGCTCAGTTCCTCATCTGTAGGACAGGAGTCACTTCCTCAGCTTCCTTGCCTGGTTTGCTGAAGGAGGACCTCTGTATTTTTCATGTTTGAGATGCCGTGGTGAGTGGAGAGGTAATACTGTGATTGAAAGAAAACACAAGCAGAAACTAACCAACCAACCAATGACAAAAAACCCTGCTTCATTGCAATCCTGCTGTTTAAAATTGTCCTTACTTTAGAGACATTTGAACATTTGAAATATACTCTGATGTCTCAAGCACTACATAAAAACTCTATTCCCTGAAGAAGCCAAATAGTGACTCCTAACACTCTCCAGGCAGGCTCTGGAACTTTGTAGTTGCTCTAGCTTTTATGTGCATGTGATTGAAGAAAGAGTCTCCCAGCTCCCCCTTGTGTGGATGCTCTACTCCTGCTATGTCAAGGAGAAAACAGCTGTGATTTGTGCTGCTTTTGATCAGACATTTCTACAATGCTTTTACTGCTGGAAAGCAGAATAATGCTGTCACAAATTTTAAATTAACAAAATATGCCTTGAAGGGATTGGTAGCTCTTGTTCATCTGATTAATGTCAGGCTTGTAAAGTCTGTTTCCAACAAAAAGGGCAGCAAATGCTCAAGTGAGAGATGTTAAAATCAGAGACTCTCCATTTTAGTGAATCTCTGTGTTTTAGTTACAATCTCTTAGTGAAGCATTCAGGACCAAATCACAAAATCAACCAGCATCAAGGGATTTGAATTAGGTTGTATCTGTGTTCACTTTTAATTAGATTTGAAATGCCTATGCCACTGTAGTGCAGCAAGCAACCAAGGCTTCCCCTCAGGCCTTATTACTGACAACAACCTTAGCATGGATCTGCATATTTCAGCAGCCAGGTGGATGTGTGTTATATACTGGGAAATACAGGCAGGATTTGAAAGACACAGGATATCTTTCATACAACTCAATTTTTGCTCTCAGTCTTGGGGAGTGGGGGACTTTCCTTTCTGCCATATTCTGGCAGGAGTTGTTTAATGCAGCTTTTGTCTAACAAGTATCATCTTATGATAATATTTTGCTACTCAGGAGTGTAATGAAGGTAGCACTGGTAGCAAGTACATTCTGTGCCACCTGATGTATTTTTATGGTTTATTTTTCCCTTATGTACATTTCTATTCCTTCAAGATGTGCTCTGAGACATTTCCATTTTCAGCATTCTGCCTGTCTCATCTAATTCAATTGTAAGCTTTTCTGGGCAAGGACCATATCTGGGTTCTGCTTTCAAGTTTCATTACACAGCAGTTCTGCAAAGTGATCCTTTAAAAAAAGTATCATGATGAGGGAAACTTCACTTATCCATGAGGATTTGACATGTGAGAAGATTATGTCATGGTCTGCCATGCTTTCAGCAATACCATACTCATTGGCACACTTATCCTACTGGAAGTGATCAGTGTGATTGCAGATTTTGCTAAGGGTTTCTGTTAGATGGGAAGAGGTTGGTGTTTGGTTTACTTCACTTTTTCATTTTCCTATTTGCTTCTCTTTCAGGTGTGAACAGAAAAGTTACCTATTCCCTGGCAGACTCGGCGAATGGTTACTTCTCAGTTGACCAGTCATCAGGAATCATTATTTTGGAACATCCACTAGATAGAGAGCTTCAGTCTTCTTATAACATCAGTGTGAAGGCCTCAGATCAGAGCATTGTGCTGACCTTGTCCTCGTTTGCCACCGTTACCATTACAGTGCTAGACATTAATGACAACCCCCCTGTGTTTGAAAGAAGAGATTATCTTGTTACAGTACCTGAAGACACCTTACCTGGCACTGAGGTCCTTTCTGTTTTTGCTACAAGCCAAGACATTGGTACCAATGCTGAGATTGCCTATCTCATCAGATCGGGGAATGAGAAAGGGAAGTTCAGGATTAACTCAAAAACAGGTTTGTAGAGTGGGTCTTACTTGTAAATGCAAAGTGAAAGCATCAGGAAAATGTCAATGCTTTGAGGAAGGCTCTTGGGCCAAAAAATATCCAAGAACAGAGAGCTTGTCCGTGTGGAATTATTTGCACAGTTAAAAACCAGTTTTAGGTTGGAGAGTGGTTTAAATTGCAGTCACACTCAGCTGCCCCAGCTCGAGTGAAGAATACTTTTCTCCATTAGTATGTCTGTTGAAATCAGTGTGGATGTGACAACCCTTACAGTTATGAACAAACACTTTCAGTGGTTACTTGCTTACCAGCTGAGTAAACTGTCTGGACCTTAGCAAGCATCAGACAGTGCTGTCAAGTCCAAATAGCTGGCAGCCCTAGCATGTGATTGCTGTTCATACAACTGAATGCAACTTCACTGACTTAGGCTGCTCCTCATTTGTGTTGTCTGACAGTTGACCTCAGACATGGTTTGGGGTTGGTTGGTTTTTGGTTATACATTACAAGATTGAAAACCATATTGTTACTTCTCTTTAAGAACTGCTAAGAAAAGTTACCTTAGCTGGTAGGCTCACTTTATTTGCATTTCCTCAGTGGTATGTATTCTTTATCCTTACTGAGGTTTTAATCCATCACCAGAAAGCTATGATTCTTCTGTGGATTCTCTAATTCTCATAACATTCAGAATGACCAGTAAAAATATGCCAAGAGAGCTTCAGAGCAAAACAATCTTGACTTTGAAAGCTGAACATAACATTTGTTTGAGTGCAGCTGTAATAACCTGGAAAATCTCAAAATTATGCATTGTCATTCATATTGCTGTGTACAAAAGTCTCTCTCTACTCTGCAGAGGCCAGTACCTTTCATGTAAGGGACTTAACATAATTGTGTGTTGTCTGTTATCTTCATAATGTTGATTAGTGCTAACAAAATTTAAACATAAATATGCCCAGACAGCAATACTTAACTTCACATTTGACAATGAAGCTGAGGAGATAAATCAATAAAAACCTATAATGAAGCTTAATCACACAGGGTAAAAAAAACCCAAACTATTTATTATTCATTAACATGTGACAGCTCCATTATTATCAGTTTAGAGGCAGGAGCTCAGTTTCCAGACAGCCGGGTGCTGATAGAGCATGCCTGATCAGGCCTTGAAAAATAATGCCCTTCACAGCATTTATCAGTGGGAACTCTCTGCTAGCCACTTGGAAGCTTCTCTTCAGGGCTCCTGCTTCCAGCAAGTCATGCTGAAAGGTAGGATTCATTTGGAGAGAGCCCAGATGAGATTAAGAGGAATGATAGGATGTCTGTAAAGTGTGGTTTACCAGGAAAGACTGAAGGAATTGAGGCTATTTAAGCTAGAAAAGAGAAGACATGCTGTTGGTATTCAAGCCTGTAGAAAGTACCTACAAAGAGGAGGAGAATAAACTGTTCTCCATGCCCCACTCATCAGAAAAGAAGTTGTGAATGGGCTTAAATTGCATTTGTATTAGTTTGGATAATGTTAGGAAGAAACTCCTCAGTGTAATGGTTAAAACTGATGGTATTGGAGGTTTAACTAAATGACCTTTAAGATCCATGCATCCCTGCTCCTGATGAGTCTACATTGAAAAGGTTTTGGCTTGCCAGGGTTAAGGATTTTCTTTTAAGTCTTTCTTGCCATGCCCAGTATTACCTCCTTCGAGGCATCCCTAGTAATCTGTACACAGCTCACTCCTTCCTTCTTGTTAAGGTTATGGGTGCATAGGAAACAAGTGGAGGGCTTGCATAGAAATAATTTCTGTCATAGATAGGGTCTGGGTGCACATAGTGGGAGACTTACAGAGAATCTTGGTTCTGATTATGTGGTGAGGGAACCCAAAATTTATAAACCTATTTGAGTGTGCAAGTTCCTGTTAAATCACAGAAGTGTTTTCTCAAGGGTGTTCATATCCCATTCATTTGTATTTAATTCATAAGAAATTAATTGCATGGGAGTGAATTTCTGTTGACTTGTCAGGGCTGATTTCCAGAGTCAGCATCGAGTTCTCCCACAGGCTTGGTGCATGAGCCCAGGCAAATGGGTGGATATGGCTCTCACTTCTCCATCTGCAATACTCAGATGAAAAAAGCTATTTTTATGAGAAACCAGTCATTGCTTCATCCCTTCTGAAGGTCCTTTCTGCAGAGGCAACCCAAGTGCGATCAGCATCATTTTGTATTGAAACAACAGCAGTAGAAACCTGACCAAATATTTTTATTGGCATGGGCAGTGTTACAGTTAGAACAATGTATTTAGTGTGTGTGCCATGGTGATAAATAGCATGCTGTACTGTTTACTACAGTCAAATCCCTTAGTCCAGAGCATTATGTGACTTTCACTGGCTGTTGACATTCCCTCCCTTGCTTCAAAGGAGTGATTTCCATTTTTGAAGCTTTGGATTATGAATCGTGTAAGGATTTCTACTTAGTAGTGGAAGCAAAAGATGGAGGTACTCCAGCCCTGAGCGCCGTTACCACTGTGAACGTCAACGTGAGCGACGTTAACGACAACGCGCCAACGTTCAGCCAGCCCGTCTACAGCGCTGTCATCAGCGAGGACGCTGCCCTCGGGGACTCAGTCATCATGGTGAGGGGGGCTCTGGGCACCATTTAGGCAGCATGAAACCCTCTGCCACATGACCTTTCGTAAAGTAGAGCTGCGCAGCTTAATAATGATAACTACTGCATCTTGACTCACTCAGACTGATCTCTAGCCAATACTCTGAGTCTGCTACTGCTTTCCAGGCTGCTGCCAGTTCTCACCAAAAGAAAGCAGTAGTAGTACCAACTGTTTCTTTCACCCTGATGTGCTATCAAAGAGCAATGGCATGTTTGAGGCATCGTGTATCATAGAATCATAGAATCACAGAANATGCTGAGGAGCCCAGAACTGGATGCAGTGCTCCAGGTGGGGCCTGTCGAGAACAGAGTAGAGAGGCAGAATCACCTCCCTAGCCCTGCTGCTCATGCCTCTCCTGATGCAGCCCAGGATGCTGTTGGCTTTCTGGGCTGCACATTGCTGGCTCATCTCCAGCTTTTCATTTTATTCTCTTGGGCGCAAAAAAGAGTCAGCTAGAAACAAGTGGGGTTTATTGGGAAGAGAGCATTCAACTTTTCAGTGAAATACAGAGTATTTGTGGAGTCTGGTGTACAGTGCGCTATACCCAAGCCTCACAATACTCTCCTCTTGGAACTTGTGGATCCAGAAAGAAAGTATTATGAAATATTATTGTGCCTGGTTTAAGGCTAGGATTTTGAAATGGTCCAGTGGGAGCCTCCTTTCAAAAACTGGTTGGCTTGACCCTTGGCTTGATGCTGTAGAGGTGTGCAGTTCAGATGTAACCAGTCTAATGGAATATGAAGTCTTACTTTTTGGAGTGTTGAGCAAATCATGTATCGTACAGATGGCTTAATACTTGTTTTGCTAATTTTCACTCTTCTCTCAAAAAAGTTGATAGCTGAAGATCTGGATAGTCCTTCCAATGGCCAGATTCATTTTTCCATTGTGAATGGGGATCAAGACAATGAATTTTCAGTTGATCCTGTTTTGGGACTTGTGAAGGTTAAAAAGAAATTGGACAGAGAAAGGGTAAGACATGGGGGCTTCCTAACTTACAATGACTTACAGATGTATATTGATCTCAACTCTGCTGCTAATTTGTTTTGAAGCTGCTTTTATACTCTGTAGCAATCAGCCTAAGATGCTCCAACAGGTCCACTTCTTCCCATCCCAGCCCTAGTCCTAGTCCTAACTACAAGGCAACTGTTATGCCAGCATTCCCATCTTGCACCAACACAGCAGCTGAGGTGGGATCAGGGAAGGAAGCAAGCCTGGATTTCTGCTGTGGCACCACCAGCAGCTGTTGCTGTGATAATGAGCTGCCTCTTCTCTCCTACACGTGCAAGCACACACGTGCAGTGATGTGTGCAATGGAGTGATAACAACACGCTGCAGATTGTGCTCCCAGGCACTGAGCTGACACCTCAGCCATTCATTAACACTCTGCAAAACATGTCACAGGGGAGGTGATGTTATGAAGTGGCCAGGCTGCACCAAAAGTGAGAGTGCATCCTTACAAAGATTCTGCTGCTTTGTTTGCTCACTAGATTATTCATTCAGGGTGATTTATCACCATTTTCCAATAGCTGGCAATTAGCAACTTCTAGAAAAAACAAACAAACCAACAAATGCAGTTGCCTGTGCTGCTAGCAGAGCAGGAGAGTTCTACCTGGCTTCAAAAGTCTTGCAACACATCAAGAAATCCATGCCTCCTGCCTCCTTTCCCCCAGCAAAACGGGGAGCTGCTTGTTATCCTCAGAATATGGGCTCAGCTGGAAAAGCTCTCTACTGGAAGCAGGGCAGCTGTTTAAAACAGTGGCAAATAGCCTTTCTATATTATCACAAAGCAGGCACAGTCTGACAATCCCTTGTGGTTTCCTGTGGCCCCTGGTGCCATAACTGTGCCCACAGCAGAGGGAGCATTAAACTCATTGCCCACGGGAAAGTGTGGGGAGTGATACCCATGTTCCTAGAATCCTTGGATGGGTAGCATGAGCTCATTAGCCTTCTGGCAGTCATCCTAGGAGAAGGACAACTCTGATTCCAAACCCGGGCAGATGGAGCTCGTTTAGCCCTGGAAGGCCTTCCAGCTAAGAGGTTAAACCTCTGTCCTAAGGACTTGGCTGCCAGCATCCAAGCTTGCTAGGCCCTGGCAGATGAACCTTAGGACTAAAGGGTGGGTCCAGCTCTGTGCATGCTGTGTCTCACCTAAAAAAAATCCCTAGTGCAGGCTCGAGGGTGCTATCTGCTATCCTCTTTTTATCAGCGCTTGGAAAAGGCACTGAGGAGGAGCATGGATGGAGCCCTCCCTGGAGCTTCCTTCACAAAGCCTAGCCACGATTATCACAAAGGCAGGATTAAATTGTCAGTATTTGGTGGTAGAATGACTGTACCATAGACTGCTGAGGACAGGGAAGTAACAATGGCTGGACATGTTACAAATTTGCTGTAATATAGTTCTCCTAACTGGCATGGGCTTAATTTCTTAATATGATTTTATTTCTGAAGTGCAGTCATGTACAACTACATTCAGACACACACGTTCACCTTCACCATTAAATATGCCTGTGCAAGTTTAATGCCAGCTCTGTTCTATCTGCAGTTTTCAGAGTTTCCCTTGGTTAAAATAATCTGTGGTATTGTGTTTTTCTTTGCTTCTTTGGCACATTTCCTAGACACAGGTGTTTCTCACCCCTTCAGGAAAAATGATACATGATGCTCCATCTGCTGTAGAACCCCAAAGGCACTGCTGACTCCCAGGTTTCAGTGGTTTAAGGAAATTCATTTCCAGAGCTGCAATCACACAGAAGGCATGACTTCTGCCATCTACCTTTTTGTGGGATATATTGAAATGAAAGCAAATACAAACAGAATTTGGGAAACATCCCACAAAACTCTCAGTCTTGTCTTTCACTAGCAGTAGAAATTACAACTCAAAAGGGAAAAAAAAGTATTAATTCTCTGCCTAAGTTCCTTGACTTTCCGTAGTTCAGGATTCTTCCTCCCGCACTGTGTCACTATGCCTCCACCAAATCACAGTCTTTCTTCACCCTACAACTCCTAAAAAACTATTTTTTTTCTTTAGGCTGGTCCCACATCTGAAGGAGCCTTCTTTTTTTTTTATCTGCTTAGCCTGTACTCCTCCCTCTAACCCAAATAGCTTATATTTTTCAAGTGGCATTGGCTTTCCTCCCACCCTGATAAAGAAAGCCCCTTTAACATTGCCTTTTTCCCCTCTGCAGGGAGGTGCTTTTCCCATCTCCAGCCCTGCACTGGAGCAGGGTGTTTTCCCTGGCACCTGCCCTTTGCTTGCCCCCCATGGAAGGATTCATGGGAGCCCTGTCAGCAGCTTTCCCTGAGGAGTGAGGAGCCATATACAGTAAAAAAACAGTTGTAAGATGTAAGGAGGCCAACATAAGGATGTGGTTCATAAAATCAAACTGTCATCCATAAGCTGTGCATAGACAGAGCTTTTGCAAATTGTCACATATGCTCACACCTCACGCGTAGGCACATATGTGCTTAGAGGGCCCGTGGGTGATGCACTGAACTGCCCACACTCTGCTAAGTACTTTGTGTCTGTTGTAAGAAGTAGGCTTAGAAAACCCTTATCTTGTGCTGAACGGTGGATAATATTCTGTTGCTACAGAGACTGTTGTTTCTAGTAGTCCCAAATGTTTTTTAGTGTGCTTATGCCAACTGTCTGTGAATTTTTTCTTGGTTCTCCATCACCACGTTAGAAACACTGTGTGTCAAACTGAGGTTGGCTCTAATAAGCAATTTATATAACATCCTGGAAACCAACGGTGAGATAAATAGAATCAGGTCACATATCCCTAGGAGACATGAAAATATTAGCTACAGTAGTAATGGCTGAGTTTGGATATTATCTGTCATGTATTTTTTTGTCTGCCCATTTGTTTCAGGAATGCATTATGTGGTATGGTTATTTTCATACAGTGAGGCTGGTTTATTTATTGGTAACATTATAAAACAGAGGTTGGGACACAGTGTGGCCATAAACAGGACAATGTTATATTAAGGGCGGGGAAGGTAATGAAGCCAAACAGCTTTCCTTAGAATGTGGTAGGTGGTATACTGGGTGTAAAGAACATGAGTTAAAATTTAGGGCTGTTTTCACAATGATTTAATGTTTTCACCTTTTTGCAGATATCTGGTTATTCATTAGTTATCCAGGCAAGAGACAGTGGCATCCCTCCTTTGTCTTCATCTGTGACGGTCAACGTGGACATTTCTGATGTGAATGATAATAGCCCTGTATTTACTCCAGCTAACTATACTGCTGTAATTCAGGTAAGTTTATCCTGCAGATCAAAACCTCCTCTGACTTTCCAAATACAAAAGCATTTGGTTTCAGTTAAGTAGCTTTTTATGATTTATCTTCAAAAGATGTATCAAGTGATCTTATTTAAAGGAAAGTAGAAACATGTCTTTCTTAAGTCTTTGGTAAGTTTCTGTGTGCTGAGACTCCTTAACCTCAGCATCTGTTTCACATTTTACCATTCATCCCTGCTGGCCAGGTACACTGGCCTCAAAAAGCCTGAGCTAGGATGAGTTTGCACTTCTTTATGTCTTACTCAGGGTGCAAATCTTAATGATGAGTCAGTGCTAATCAGGCAGTATCAGGCAGAGCTCATTGGTCCCTGGAGATGTGGTGGGTACCTCCATCTTTGCTCTCAGTCCATGGGGCATAAGCAGTGTCAAATAAACACTGCTTGGGAAATATCATCTTGGGCAAAGAGCATTCAACTGAATATTTGTTTGGCATCCTTATTGATGACCTGGACGTGGGGATTGAGAGCACCCTCAGTAAGTTTGCAGATGACACCAAATTGTGTGG
>VWZO01004591.1:56102-127830 GCA_013396975.1 Bucco capensis | reverse complement strand
TCCCTGGAGGTGTTTAAGAGATGTGTAGATGTGGTGCTCCAGGACATGCTCTAGTGAGGGCAGGGCTTGGGTTGTTTGTTTGTGGGGGTTTTTTTGTTGTTGTTGTTGTGGTTTCTTTTCGGTTGGACTCTGTGATCCGAGAGGTCATTTCCAGCCATGAATGTTCTGTGATTCTCAATAGCGCAACATGGTATTTGATGATTGTGATATGTATCATTTTAATCCTTTTTTTTATACACTGTGTATATACATAAAGGAAAATAAACCAGTGGGCACAAGCATTTTGCAGCTGGTAGTGACAGACAAAGACTCTTTTCACAATGGCCCCCCTTTTACCTTCACCATCCTGACTGGCAATGAAGAGGAGGAGTTCACGCTGGATCCTCACGGAGTCCTGCGATCCGCAGTCATATTCAAGAACATGGTCGCCACTGAGTATGTGCTCTGCGTGCAGGTAGGGCTTGGCTTCTGCATCTGCCACACCACAAAAAACCCTCCTAGTGGGAGCTCATCTGGATGACTTGGGTTTATTTGGCTGTATTCTATGAGTAAATACCTTGTATTCCTGTTTAAAAGTGCACAATATGACATACTGGCTTTGATGTCCTTAAACCTAATTTCGTATAAATCTCAATATGCACCCAGCCACCTTTCCAATTTCCCCTGCATGAAATGGATTTTCTGATCACTGCCCATTATAATTTAAGATTTTCTTTTTTTTTTTTCTGTAGCTAAGCAAGGAAAATAAGCAAAAATGTATTATATACATACAAATATACCAAGTGACAGCAAAATATTGTTCTAGGAAGGAAAATCACTTCTGCTTTTAAGTCATAAATTTAATCATAAATTTTTGGAAGCCTATCAAGAACTCACAAAATCACATTTCCAAGGTCAACTTAGCTTTTAAAGAATGTGAAAAGAAGACATACAATAGAAGTTCAGCTCAAACTTAGCTTTAGAGTCATTGTTGAGGAACCTTGTAACCAGGGTAATTCTGGTTACATAAAATGTAATTCCAAAAGTAATTTGTCCACCTTTCTCAGGCCTGCCAGAGAAAATGTAGTAGGATTGAGTAAACATGAAATTGTGGGGAATGAACAAGACCTCTTCATTGGAATGGGACATGGTCCCATAAGCTAAATCTGAACTGCAGGCTTCCTCCACTTGCTTTGCAAGCACATTAATGCTGCTCATAGGAGTAGCATCCTCAGTTAAAATTCAAAAAATGTAAGCTATGATGCTAATTAACAGTTCAAATAAAAGTACAAGTTTACAAGCTTGCTACTTAATATTCCTGAAACCTGTTTTTTGAGCCTTGCAGAAAAATAAAACACCCTCACCTTCCTTACCATGTCTTCATCCTAAAATACCCTGCTTTCAGGGCAATTTACTAGCCAGAGTTTCAGTATAGCCAAAATTGGGCATGAAAATTAAATTTAAGCAGCATCCTCTAGCTATATAGATCCCAGTATGTCACATAAATGGAATATTAGACAGACCCCAATGTTTGAGATGCACCAGCATGTTCAGAAACCACACTGTGGGATTGGGGAGGCCTAATCCCTCCCAGTATTACTTTATTTAGAGATTTCTGCAGTGAAAACATATTTTATAGTTTCCTATTGTGTATAGACCATAGAAATGTTTCTTTCCATTTGGATGTGCCAGGGTGCTGCTTGCTTCTTTCCACCATCAGATTCCTCTTCTATGTTAGGTTTATTAAAAAGTAATGTTAAAACTGGAAGTGGAATGGGATGTAATCTCTGTGCATGTACATGTACATGTCTGTGTGTGTGCATATATACATAAAATCTTCTTTAAATACTGCATCCAGCCCTTTCAGAAGTGAGGGTAAATGATTTTTAGAGTGTCTGAGAGTTACTAACCTTTTCCTGGTAATGTTGTGGGTTTTTTTCCTCTTCATCTTGTAAATGTTCCTCCCCATGTCCAAATACAAAGATCTTTGAATGTGTGCTATATCTCTGCCCAGTGGTAGTTCAGTCTTCTTCTCTGGAGCAAATAAATATGTGAAGCAGTATATCTTCATAGCAACTTAAATGAAACATCTTTCTTAGTGCAGGAAAGGACACTGATTCAAGTTTGCACACCTTCCTGTCAAGATGGCCTTGGGTTTTTTGTCATATTTGCTCTTTTACTCTCTATAAAAAATAGTGCAAATGAGGCTATCATATGTGCTCTGGGTCATACACTCATCAGTCCAAGTGCAATGCTGCGCTCATACTTTCTTGTTAGTAACAGCACAAGCACCCTATTTAGTTTTTGGAGGGTGATAAATTTTATTTCAATCATGTTTCTTGATGGCTTCAGGTAAAGTAGTGTAGTAATGCTGTAGAAAAACTCTGAACTCCCTCACCTCCACACAAACTAAGCAGGGTCTGAAGCACTTGGGAGCACACCAAGCAGTGCAGAAGCTGATGTTGGTATTTTGCTGGACTTCAGTCTCTTTTCCAGAGTAGATGTGAGCCCAAACCCCATTTGGTGCAGAATATGCCACATTCAAATGACTCTGTTGTGAAGAGGACAAGTGATAGCTGTGGGATCCTGGGAACATTTCAGTTTGAGTAATGAGACATTCTGCTGACACATTTCTCTCTGCAATCCACTTAGATGAGAAATCTGTGCTTCCCTAAAGAGTTTGTAAGTTCCACTGCTGGAAATGGCTGAGATGTTTCTTTACATATGTATTTTACAAATACATTTGGGAAGCTCTTTTGTGAGGTCTTCAGAATTCCTGATGCTGTGAAACTACATATAGCAACAAGTTATGGCTGTTGGCTGTGTTATATGTGTGTTTTATTTTGGTTTTTATTTTTTATTGTTTTTTCTAAATTACATTAGGCAAAGGACTCTGGGAAGCCTCAGCAGGTCTCCCACACCTATGTTCAGGTGAGGGTTATTGAAGAAAGCATTCACAAACCAACTGCCATTCCACTGGAGATTTTCATTGTCACCATGGAAGATGATTTTCCTGGCGGAGTCATTGGGAAAATTCATGCCACAGATCAGGATGTGTACGATGTCCTCACATACACACTAAAGTCAGAGCAGAAAAGTTTATTCAAGGTCAACAGCCACGATGGGAAGATCATTGCTCTTGGAGGGCTCGATAATGGCAAGTATGTCCTAAATGTGTCTGTCAGCGATGGCCGCTTCCAGGTACCCATCGATGTCGTGGTCCACGTTGAGCAACTGCTCCAAGAAATGCTGCAGAACGCGGTCACCATCCGCTTTGAGAGTGTTTCCCCAGAAGACTTTGTGGGCCTTCACATGCATGGGTTCCGGCGCACGCTGCGAAACGCAGTGCTCTCCCAAAAACAAGACAGCCTGCACATCATCAGTATTCAGCCAGTGGCAGGCAGTAATCAGCTTGACATGCTGTTTGCGGTCCAGATGCACAACAGTGGTTTCTATAAGCCTGCCTATTTGATTCAGAAGCTTACCAATGCAAGGAGACACTTGGAAAATGTGATTCGTATTTCTGCTATCTTGGAGAAGAATTGCTCCGGACTGGATTGTCAGGAGCAACACTGTGAGCAAAGTCTATCTATTGATTCACATTCCCTGATGACCTATAGCACAGCACGGATTAGTTTTGTGTGCCCTCGCTTCTACAGGAATGTGCGCTGCATGTGCGATGGTGAGTACTGCTCCCTCTTCCCCTCCCAGCTCTGCACATTAGGATTGCTTTTATTCCTCTGATGCAGATTAGAAGGGGCATTTCAATTCAGTCTGTTACAACATGACTGGCTGATGTATTGTGGGAATTGATTTCTCTCAGGCTTAGGAAGAATTGTTCTTGTTTACTGATGTAAATGGAAGTTGATGAACTTTGGCCTTTTACGACAAAGACTGCTTTCCTGGAGGCTCCATAATCAGAGCCATCAAGCAACTTCCAGGGGAGGGGAAGGAAAGAGAGAGGAAGGGAGAAGAGAGGGAAGGATGTGATTTCCCATCCCCTCAGTGGAATAAACCTGGAGTGTGGCTGTAGCAGAACAGCCTGGTCTGCAGTGATGCACAGGTGTTCTCCAAGAAGAAGGACCCCTGACCTATGCAGTGCAGGTGGAAAGACCTTTTCCAGTCCCATTTTTGCAGAGAGGCGTGGAAACCAATGGAGTATTTTATTAAGTAACTGCAGTCAAGCACTGTTCCTAACCTTTAAGCTACAGTAGGTGACAGAGTGGGTTTTTGACTGGGTTTCAGGCTGTTCCATGTTTGGGCAGAGATTTCACAGGGGCATATATGACAAATAGACTTGAGAGCCAATTTTCCTTAAGATTCTGTGCTTGGAGTATAAAACCTCAGGCACTTATAATAATAGTTCTGTTTCTTTTGTTTGCCAGGCTATTTGTTCCTCATTCCACTTCATTTAAGAGTGGAGAAAAAAGCTGCTGTAAAATCAATACATCAAAGTCTCCTTCATCTTAAGCATGCATGCACACATACACATACAGAAAGCAGGACAAGAATCCAGGAGCCATGTCTCTCAGTAACCAACCTTTGTTTCTGCAGCAGTCAGCAGGGCTTCATCTCTTGCCATTGACTTCAGTGGGGATGAAAATAGGAAGAAATTGCATAGAACTTAACCAGAAATCATTGTCTCCTGCAGCACATAAATAATAATGCAGCAGAAGTTCACTTCCATTAAAATAGCTGAATTCAGTATCTTGAGGTATTCTTATGTACATTGAAGAGCAGACTGGTCACTTTTTAGGTAATTGTAAGTTTCAAATAGATGTATCTAGTCTAACAATAGTCAGTGTTTTGTTTACACATGAAAGGCTCTGAAAGAAAGGATTTTCACAGGTATAAAAGGGCCAATGCTGCAATATCATCCAGACCAGTCCAGGAGCCGTGCAGGAGCACTGTCTGCAAAACACTTTTATAATCTCTAAGTCATAGCTTAGTCTCATTTTTGTACCAAGGAATCACAAACCCTCATCTCCATGGGGATAGTGATAGCCTTCACTGTCAGAAATTGGTTTTCTGGCAGCCAAAATTTTCACTGTTTATAATTTCATTTCAAGTCAATAATGATGTATTATTCCCTTCAGATACTAAGAGTAAGTGAATCTGCTTCATAATCCCTTAGTTTAATTTAGGGGGGAAAAAAAGGACTTCTCAGTGCAGTACATTTCTGATCCAGCAGTTCTCTTACTTTTCCTCCCTAGACTAGGCCCAGTAACAGAGTTAGAAAAATACTTCTTTGATCAGTATTTCTTGCACATAAATGCAGCAAGTCAGGAAAAAGCACACAAAACACTAGAATAAATTTATTCTTGACAGCATTAGCAAGATATTATCAGTGTAATAAAAGTATTATACTTCCTTTGTAACTAGGATATTTTCATAACCCAGTCCAGTAAATATTAATAGCTTGAATTATGACAAAGACATTAAAATGTTGTATATGTTTCCAGAGATCTGATTCATTTATGACCCAGAAAGCTTGAGTTTGGACTAATTCACTCATTCTTGAAATATGTATCATACTTGGAGTGTTTTTCCCACTGGCAGATGTCACAGATATGCACAATTTATGCATGCCAGCTGCACATTACTTACCTAGATTACCTTTGTGAGCAGACAGAGTTCTCTAACATGAAAAATCAGGGAGACTGTAAAGCAGAGGATGGGTGAACTTCAGAGGTTTAGCAGCTCAGCTCAGGCTAAGTGGGAAAGTTGAGGTGCATCAGTCTAAGCCTTTAAAATCAATACCATTGAACTAAAGAGTTTTCCAATAACAGAGTGTCTTCTTAGATTTCTGGCTCATCTCCTTGTGTTTGTATGAAAAATACTGTAACCACCCAGGCTTTGTTTCAGTGTGGCTATAGGGGCTATGCAATTCCAGTCTCCCTTCACGTGATGGGAGCTCTGCAAACATCTGTCAGTGCTTGTGGGAAATAAAGACAGGAGGACCACAATAAATATATTTGTGTAAAAGAGCTCTCGTGACATTCTCATTTTTCAGAAGCAAAAATCTATTTCATATTTTAATTTTTTCATGCTGCAAAGTCATTGCTTTGTGTTGATAGAAAGGTGCAGGGAAGCAGCAGCTTTTGTTGGGGCTACTTTACTGTAGGGTTTTTCTGCATTATAATCTTACAGAAGTGAGGTTACATTAATATGTTTATGGGAGAGGGCTGGTCTGAAAATGTCTTGACAAATGTGGGCATATATCTACAGCTCAGCTGGTCACTCCAGGCCCCATTTGCAGACAGTGGAAAGAATGAGGTATTTTTAATGGTGTGATACATCTCTCCCTAGATGTCTAAAATCAGTCGGATGAATCATGCCCTAAAGTTAGATGAGATGAATTCCATTTCAAGTGTTTAATATGGTTCTGGCTTAATAGTTTGAAAGAATTTTTCTAATAGACCAGAAGTGTTCAGCAAAAGTGCAGACACTCACATCCACCTTATTTAATCAAGTGAATAGCAGTCTTGGACCACTTTCTCATGAAACCAGGCAATTCAGACTTTATGGAGCCACTTCTAGCATTCTGTGAATGTTCTAACAAAAGGAGATCATAGACTGTTACTAATATAGGNNNTAACTGTGCCCACAGCAGAGGGAGCATTAAACTCATTGCCCACGGGAAAGTGTGGGCAGTGATACCCATGTTCCTAGAATCCTTGGATGGGTAGGATGAGCTCATTAGCCTTCTGGCAGTCATCCTAGGAGAGGGACAACTCTGATTCCAAACCCGGGCAGATGGAGCTCGTTTAGCCCTGGAAGGCCTTCCAGCTAAGAGGTTAAACCTCTGTCCTAAGGACTTGGCTGCCAGCATCCAAGCTTGCTAGGCCCTGGCAGATGAACCTTAGGACTAAAGGGTGGGTCCAGCTCTGCACATGCTGTGTCTCACCTAAAAAAATCCCTAGTGCAGGCTGGAGGGTGCTATCTGCTATCCTCTTTTTATCAGCACGCTTGGAAAAGGCGCTGAGGAGGAGCATGGATGGAGCCCTCCCTGGAGCTTCGCTCGCCAAGCCTAGCCACCATGATGACTGTGTGACCAAAGTTTTCCAGGGGCTCTTGAGCTGACTTGAAACCATGACTGACCTATGCAGAAAAAAATGTATACAGTAAACATTGCTTACAGTACCTGGTCATTGTGCCCCCCAAAATAAAAACAAGTGGCAGCTCATGAGTTGGTGATCTTCCCTCCCCACTAATCTCATTATTAGATTGTTTAAAAGTAACAGTTTGGAGTTTGCTTTTCATGCTTTCTGGGACTGTGGCCTTCAGGAGTCACCTTTCAGGCTTTTCTCTGCAAGTGAGAGAAACAGACTCTGGTTTTAATATTCATACAGACTGGACTTGCAGAAAAACCACCAAATATCAAAAGACTCAAGTTAACATTGTTGAAGCACTCAATTTTCAACATTTATTTACTTTTCTATGAGTGATCTTTCTTTAAAGGGACAAGAATTTAATACAAGTCTCATTCTGCAATGGAAGAGTGTTTTCTTCCTCAGTATGCTAGTAGGGAGATTGTAATACTTCTACCTTCTCTTAGAGAATTAAACTGATCTGTCAAAAGCAAGTGGGTTTATTCCACCTTTTACTGCCATGCACTGCTTGATGCTAGCTCATGTGTTTCTGTGATGCCTTCTAGAGAACAGCTTTATTAATACTAATGTGAGTTTCAAGGGAGTCCTGTGGATTGTCTGGACTTGCCTACAGAAAGAAAAAAAAAAGATGAAATCAAATCTGTGTTTCTTGAATCTCTTATTGTCTGGTAAATAGGCTGCTCTTTGGAGTGGAAATGCAACATTAGAATAATTTTATTTAAACTCAGGCTCTAAATCTTTGATGTGGACAAAGTAGCCTTGAACAATTTCACAATTTTGCTCCAAATAGTTGTGAAATCAGCCTGAAAATGCCTGTTTAGCTAGAGCAATGCAATAATGCAGATGTGTAGCTTATATACTTATCACCATACAGACAGGCATAAAGCATTTCTTCTCCCAAGCCTGAATATTTTAAACCTTTTGTGACAGCTATGAAATCCTGCTGCAGCAGGATGAATCAAAAGTTGATTTGCTTGTGGTTTACCAGAAAAACTGTCCTCAACCTGCCAGGAAAAGCAGTTCTTTAGTGTGTCTCCACAGCTGCACTAAATGCATTAGATCCTTTCTGTATTATTTTTTGGCTGTGGAAGGATGTCTCTGAAGTACAAATCAGAGTTTGAATCAGCTGAAAAAAAAAACCAACCTGGCAGAGATGGCTAACAAAGTAAACTATTGCTTTATTGCTTCTTGTCAAAGATACAGCCATAGGTTAGGGGATGTGAACATTTGCAGAGCAACATTTGGAAGTCTCTGGCGAGCTATGGGGCTTTTGTCCAAATGACTTGCCTGCCTCTGCTATGCAGAGGTTCATGTGGATTACAGCTCACCAAAGGTTTAAGTGTGTTCAGGGCAGAGATACCCTCTGAGTGCAGCAGAATGTTGTGTATTTGTCACGTAAAAATGAAGTAAAATGGCTGAAAGAAGCGAGTAGAAAATACAAGGCAGCCTATAGAATATTTAACCACCTGTTCTCATTTTATCATTTCAGAAATAATTGTTACTTGCCACTGAATTCCAAAGAACGTGAGGTTTTGTCCTTTAAAAAATAAAAAAAAGCTATATAAAAGATATTGTCTGTTCAATTCTGCAGATCCTACATTTAAATAGAATATTTATGTGCAGAACCCTGTTAAATGACATTTGTTTCTTGATTCTGTGAGGCTGTAAGTGTGACTGTGTCTTGCAGTTGTTTTTCCTGTTAATGTTACCTACTAAAGTGATTAATAAAGATTGCCATGCATCATTTTCTAACAGAGCTACCAAGCAGTGCTGGAAATTGTTTACTGCATAGACCTCTCAAACAAATGTTTGACAAAGAAGGGGAGGATGTTAAAGATTCAATTGACTGTACTGTGCATCAAGCAAGACATTTACAGTCAGTGCCCTATTTGTAGTCAGCCCATGTCCATTTTGAAAGCTTCAGCAGTAATTTTTCTTTTTCCAGAGAATACTTACAGTGCCATGTAATTTCAGCTCTGCTCGCCCTGAATCCTGCTTGCCTTGTGCTAAAGTGTGAGAGCAATAAGAATCTTTCTGTCATTTACTTTTGGAGATCCACTCTATGGCAGGTTGATTTCTTTATAAATTGTAAATAAAATACATATGCTCAAAAAAATAAAGTAGTTTTTGAATATGGTAAGGGACCTGCAATAAACAAGAATTCCCAGTGTTCAGAAAGTGGTGGGTAGGAAGGTGCTGACTTCTTCTTGTTAAAATCATCACTTGCATGTCTGAAGTAGATGAATTTGGTAAGCAAAGCAGGAGACTCCTGTCCACTCCTAGCAGCTGGCTTTTACTCCCTTCAAGCTCTTGCTGTAAATCAACAAAGCAAGGGCAGGAGTGCCTCTTCTAGGCTACACAGAGATGTCCTGCATCTATGTAATTCCTTACAGCAACCAAGAAAAGGCTGAGTGTTTTGCAAGTTGTCTATTCCTGAGAAGTCATATATTAAGCAGTAGTTGTATCATCTTTTGTGTTACTGTAGACAGTGTTTGCAAATCTTTAAGATTAGGGCAATCAAAACAGATTTATTTAGAGACTTTTAGAAGTTATCTAGAAGTTTTAGCCAAACCCCATGGAATGCAAGAAGTTCTTTTGACATTAATAGACTTTAAGGTAAGCCCTTGACATCCTCATCTTGACAGATGGGAAGAATTTAGGAGGTTTTGAAGACCCTTAATGTGATTGTGTCACACAAGTGTTTTAAGCACATTTAAAACTCAGTATTCGTCTGTCTCTTCAGATTACTTCCCTTATCAAGTTAGCAGTAGTTCTGAATTCACCTATTCTTGGGCAGGATTTGGTTCCATACTAACAGGATGTGAGATCTCAGAAATGTCAGGAGGACAGAGCAAGTTTGCCCCTGCTGTGTGGTCAGACTGACAGCGTGTCCTGTGCAGTAGGAGGATGAAAGTCCAGCTGTCACTTTGACTTTTTCTTACTTTGTCTCCTAGGGAACTCTAACTCCTTAAATTTACTTCTCATGGGTGTGCTGGGGCAAAAGGAATATGTAGCTTCGAATCACATTATTTCTTCTATCTTTGCATCCCCTGTGCAAGAAACTTTGTGAGAAAATGAATGGTCTGAGAGTCACAACCAGTTCCTGCTTATAATAGTTGGTTTCTATAGTACTTTGCCATGGGTTTTAGGGAAGCCTTTGAAAAGGAACCATGATGTTTTTGCTACATACTTGTTCAAAGGATGCCTCTTCTGTGAAGGTTTTATTATTGTTTCTGTTCTTATTAATAAGCCATTCTTTGCTTGTACTGAAGTGTGAGATCAATAACTGTCTTTCCTTAGCCTTGTGTTGCTGCAGATTATGCTTTGCACTGTGTATCCCTGACAGTATTTTCACTTCTTGCAGGAGGCCTGTGCCCAGGGTCTGATGATCCCTGTCTGGAGAAGCCGTGTCCAGGGGACATGCAGTGTGTGGGCTATGAAGCGAACCGCAGGCCATTCATCTGCCAGTGCCCACCGGGAAAGCTTGGGGAATGTTCAGGTGCATATCACAGCAGTCAGGGGAGTTATCCTTGGACAACCAAGCACTGCCATTCTTGTTCTGTAGGTAGAGGTGCCACTGAAGTTAACAGAAGATGTACTACTTAACCCTTCTAAGCACTGGCACTCAGTGTATCTGTTTATAAGCCTTGTAAAATACTTATTGTCATAGCTGTGGGGCTAGATGAAGACCATGATCCCATGTCAGTAAAACAGGCTGCTGAGAGACCTGGACTTTCCATAGACTGTTAGGCCAGATGTTTTCCTGCCGTGGAATATAATTAACTCTTCTGCTTACTATTTAGATTATCAGAATTCCAGTCTTTATTAATGAAAACACCACACCAACCCAAAAAGAAAGTTTGAGGACATTTGTTAGTTCTCTGCAGCTGTGTTGTTCCCTGGACTATAAAGAGCCAGGTGGAAAGCTGGTGAAGTAGAGCTTTCTGTTTACTTCAGTGAATCCAGGGCTGCATGACAGAGGACACATGCTATTTCCCAGATGAAAACACAGCAGATATTGAGCTGTATCACTGTGGTCCTGGGCAGTGGTTGCAGGGAAGTCATTGCAAGAGTTTGACTGCCATTTGCCCACACCTAACATTATAAGCATAACTCAACTGCATGATGTACAGACATGGTCATCTTTGAGCCTCTGAGATCAGTGAGGCAAGATAGGTGCCTCTGGGAGTGTAGAACCTTACAAATGCTGAGTACTTGGAGAAACCTCTCTTTTTATAGATATGGAGAATTAGAACTTTCCTTCATCCCCTGAAAAAATAATTTTAAAACCTCCAACAGTAAGTTTTTGTAGTAGGTACCAGCTTTTTGGCCCCATCCAAGTTGATTTTTGTTTATTTCTTCCTCGTCATTCTCACTAGCACTAGACATTCTTTAATTAACTTGACAGTTGAGGAATTATTTGATGTGCCACTAAAAGAACATGTGTCTTTTCAAAATGGTTATTTCAGGCCACACTTCCCTGAGCTTTGCTGGGAATAGCTACATTAAATACCGGGTTTCTGAAAATAGCAAGAAAGAGGAATTCAAGTTGGCTCTGCGTCTGCGAACCCTGCAGAGCAATGGGATTATAATGTACACCAGAGCCAATCCCTGTATCATTCTGAAGGTAATTAAAATAACTTATCTATTCCACAGTTGTTTTTCTTGATTATATGTTTTCTGTTGGCTCGTGATGTGGGGAATGCTTTTCTCATTTCAGCTGTAGATTGAGAAGATGAAGTCTGATCTGTTTCCCGCTTACAGGGGTAAACAACAATTTTGACCATGGCAGCAAGAACAACAATCAAAAAAGCAGCTTGTTAGTGGTACTTTGCTTGGGAAATGCTCCACTGGGTGCTGTGTGTTATAAGAATATTCTGTTTGTCTGCAGGCAGGAGCCAGCCTGCACAAGATGTAAGGCTTGGCCATTTGTATNCCTTCAGGTAGTTGTAGAGGGCAATAAGGTCACCTCTGAGTCTCCTCTTCTTCAGGCTGAACAGTCCCAGTTCCCTCAGCCTTTCCTCATATGGCTTCCCCTCCAGCCCCTTCCCCAGTCTCGTTGCTCTCCTCTGGACCCTCTCCAGCACCTCAACATCCTTCTTGAAGTGAGGGGCCCAGAACTGGACACAGTACTCAAGGTGAGGCCTCACCAGTGCTGAGTACAGGGGGAATGCATGCAGAAATAGCTGCTGTTCCCATGGCTGTGCCTGTGCTTACAGGAGATGTCCTCACTGCTCTTGAGTGAATTCCAGGAACCAACAGCTTAGAACATGTCTCCTGAATGTGAAGATTTCTGCACTCTGTGAATTAAGGTTATTTGTCGAGAGAGGCATGGGATAGTTGGAGATAGATATCAATATTTAATTGAGAAGCTCTCCATGCATTTTTTTTCTGGTTTGTGGGGTTTCTGTGGAATGGCAAGTATCTGCTGGATGGAAAGGGAATGCTAGGCTCATCCAAGAGCTTTTGTGTATAGTGTTTCTGCTAGTCTCTAAGGTACAAAATGAAGACATTGACTTTTGCAACTTGGCCATGTCCCATAATTCAGCAGTGGGAGAAATGGCACAGTGCTTTTTGTGTCTGTATTTGCAATCTTTAGAGCTCTTTTGGCTGAATGCTTAGGCAATGTTAAAATGGCTAGATGAGTTATTAATGGGCAATAAATAATTTTATAGCTATTAGACTGAAATATTTCATGAACAGCAGTACTGTCTGTCATTTACTGATGACTCAGTATTGCTCAGGTTTGTACAAGACAATCTCTGCTTTGAGACACAGAAACAAAACAGAATTGCAGGCTTGAAGACCTTCTTTGAAGTTTTCATCCTGGTTGCTCTTAGTATGTATCAGTAGGTAGTGTGTGCAATTCTGTAGCTTTGAAAAACACTTGGGGAAAAACAAAAGGCTCTGGTAGAAGGTGCTACTTGAAAACAAAGAGAGAATGCAGAGGAAGACTGAAATGGACTTAAAATGGTGATAGGATAATTTATTTTTTTGTAGTTTAGTGTATAAAACTATCATGATTAAGGAGTACAGCAGGCCAGGTCATAGGCAACCAACTGAAGCTGGGAAATTTGCTGCCAAAGGAGAAAAATTCCTTCTATTACTTGGGTATCATCAATTTGCTTTGTAAGATACTGGGAGGAGAAAATAATGCTTAAAGGAGCAGAGACAGGAGTTGTGGCTATGCTACTCCTACTCAGAGGCCAACCTCCATGTCGTGCTCTGTTTTTCTTTCTAGCTCTAAGAAAGGATTTCCAGCTCTAAACCCATCTCTAGAGAGCTTCAGACACAATTGCCACCTCACAAGTCCAATGAGTGAGTCTAGGGTCAGGTGTGGATGCAAAGACTCCACTGTCTCCAGCAGAGGACACAAGAAATTACCTTCCCAGAGCCTGATGCTTGGCTTTTAGGTAGGGAAGGATTGACTGTTGCAGTGGGTACATGCTTTTCCCAGGTCTGACCCTTGGCTTCTACAAGCACAGGGTTGAAAGAAGAATAAAGCATTACATTCAGTGTATGGGTTTTTTTTTCAATAAATGGCATCCCTTAAAAGATCAGGAATTTCTAGAATGTTGTTTGTGAAGGTCATTTAGCAGAGGAACATCAGACTGAAGTCTCACAGAAGTGCTCTGTGGCAGACAAGTGGTATTATGCTCAAGGGATGTAGCCATAGCAGGTCTCTTCAGGGGTGTCAGCTGTCTCATGAACTGCACTTTGGGGATCCCTAACTCAGGTGTTTTAAAGCAAATTACTTTTAGACTTTCTAAGCATGTGTTTTTTCATTGGTAAACCAGAGGTAAGGCTTTTCCCTTTTTTTTTTAACCAGGTATGTATGTTGTGAGATAGGGAGGCACTCAGAAATTAGGCCATTAAGTAGATTAATTAGAGGTCTGTAAACGTGAAGTTGTTATCATTTGAGCATTGCTTTCAATTAAATTAAACATGAGGAGAAGCTTTCCAAATAGAGGATAAAGGATGGGATCCTGTGCTCTTTTGAGCACTCTGGCATCACTCCAGCAAAGCACTTAATCACTTGCTTAACTTCCTGTATTTGAAGGCATTGGAACTACTCACATACCTTAGTCTTAAGCATGCCCTTAAGTATCTGCTGGATTAGCACCAGAGGGCCCAGCACCATCACTGGCAAAGGTGGAAGAAATTTAGAGCCCAGGGAATGGGCAGAAACACTATCACTGCTGGGCCATATAGTGGCATTGATTTTTTTGAAGCAAATCTCCCCCCATGGATGTCTGCTTAAAAACTAATGCTGCAATGTGATTTTCAGTATTTAAATGATCATCTTCATTTTGGGCACTCATACATTTGTGATAACTCCAGGGATGGACATACTTCATAATCACAACACGGCGTCCTTGGATGAATAATCAATTCCATAGAGCAAACTGCTTGTCTCCTGCTTTACTGAGAGCCTACCAGCTCTGCTCTATTGATACAATATAATAAGGGTGTTATTTATTCAGCTGTTTCAAATAAAGCAACTCATCCATCGATTTTGAGAGGTTAGCCATTTTTTTTTGTTGCATGCTCTTGCTTTTAAGACAATTGGAGTAGAATGAGATGCAGGTCGATGGCCTTTCAAAAGATTACATGTGCCAAACCCAGTATCTCCATTTCCTTTTGCCTGTGCAGCATCTGCCTGGGAAAATAGTTAACAATTTAAAGCATTACAAGGCCACTGCAGGAGAGAATTCCATAATTTATTTTATTTTCTTTCAAGGAAAAAAAAAAAAGGAGATTCAACTTGGTTTGTGAAATCCAGTGCAGGAGAGAATTCCATAATTTTCTTTCAAGGGAAAAAAAAGGAGATTCAACTTGGTTTGTGAAATCCAGTGCAGGAGAGAATTCCATAATTTTCTTTCAAGGGAAAAAAAAGGAGATTCAACTTGGTTTGTGAAATGTAAAGGATTAAAAATAGGTGAAGAAAGACTTTCCCATCATGCCAGAAATAGAGATGTTAAATGGTAAAAGGCAAGCATATGTTCTTCCATCCAGGCAATTAACGTGAAACTTTGCATGGTTTAGTTAAGTGTATATTATGCATTTTAATGCATTACTGCTGCGTGGCTTCTGCTGGATAAGACTGAAGCTTGGATGTGATCCCAGTTATGGCTGGAGTTGAAAGGAGTAATATTTTAATTAAATACACCGTTTGACGCAAAGGAACCCGAACTGTAATTGGGCTAAGGAAATAGTTCCCCTGAGAGATTAGCAGCCAGCATGCTGTGTCCGTGCTGTGCAACTGCAGATGGACTGTGCTAGCTGAAGGTGCTCTCAGAAGAACCCTTTGATCATTTTATGACCCATGTTGATACACAAATATGGATGTTAGCCAAACACCTTAGCCAGCCTAATAGTCTACTATCATTTACAATAGGTCTTTGGCTCCATCTTGCTCATTGAGTGAATCTGTTGAAATGTAACAGATTGCATCAGCTTTTGGAGCTTTCTCTGTTCTTTGTACTTCTCTACAGGTGAGGAATGTAGTGTCTGTAAGAGCATACAGGCTTAAGTATGCATTCAGCTCATTGTCTGTGTAGTTGTAATGAGAGATACTCTAACTAAGCCCAGAAGGCTCTGAGAGGTGGAAGCTTGGTGGGAATTTTCTGCCCAGCAAAGATGAAGCAGTGTCACTCTGCTTTCATCTTGGTGCAGAGGGTCTCTGCTGGTGCTGTGGCTTGCATTGGTGAGGGGCTGCAGAGTTTGTATCTCTCTGCTGTGAGAGAACTCAAGCTGTCTTCTGTGGTGCATCACTTGGAGAAAAAAAGCAGTGTTATACATTCAGTCCTGAACTGAGAATCAGATGCTGCCAGCCCTCAACCAGACCAGAGATCCCATTGGGATTATTGTCTGGATAAGTGCTGAGCCTGGACAGCAGCATTGGCCATTCTTTGGATTTCCATACTATTTGCTTGAATATACCTAACCTAGTAAGAAGTTTTCTTGAGGTTCAGCTTTTCTTGATACCAAGGTCCAGGTTAGAATGAAAGAGCCCCCTCTGAGGATTGCAGTGTCCCTGACATCATGTCTGTTACAAGGAATCACAGGAGCACCAGGGATTCATTGCAGAATTAAAGATGTCTGCTTGCTTTCTCCATGCTTTGGAGTGGAGGCATTGCTTTGGTCTCTGGACTCTGCTCCTCCCTGGCCAGCCAGCTGAGCTGCTAAGGGGGTAGGAGAGGAGCCCTTTGCAGCACTCATTCCCTACTGGCTTATCCTGTTCTTCCTCCTCCTCCTAAAGACATGGAGCCATCGGGGGACAAATATTTCCTCCCAGCCCCACTACAGCAAGGCCTGTGACCATCTGATTAATGACAGTGTTTTCATGGTCCTATTTCTAGGAGTGTCTGGGCCTGTCACAGCCTTTAACATATGTATCCATAAAGCAGGGGTGTCAGGTAGGGAAGTGACGTGATCCCTCTTTTACTGATGAAGACCTGAAACAAATTACTTGCTTGAGATCTCAGAGGAAGAGCACTGCAGTGTGGATTCCCATGGATATGTATCATATCTCAGCTAGTACTGTAAGTGTCAGATCATCCTTTCCATCTTTCACTCTAGCCTGAGGTGGAGGTTATTAGTGCTTTTTTAATAAAAGGAAGGAAACATAGCCTTTCAGACAATATATATTTACTGTGTCTTTCAGATCAGCTGCTGGCAAAAAGAAATAAAAATGGATGAGAAAGATGTATAAAACATATCTTAGTGGCAAATCTTTTAGATCATCATTTCCCATACACAAATGGTGTAATATTTATCCCAGGTGCTCAGATGTGGTGGTGTATTTATAAAGATAATTGGAAAAGCATGTTCTGTGAGTAAGGGTAATAGACATGCAGGCAATAGGTCCTTCAGGGTATAAGTGATCTTAGGGGAGGGATATGTATATTATACACAATCAGTAGAACAGTTTCCATAGGAGAAAGCCTTCTGAATAAGAAACAAGTTAACTGCTTATCCAATGATGGCTGTTTTTCAAAGTGTAATATGTTGGCATGTGTTTTACTGTATGATTTGTGCTTCTGTTGAGCCAGAGCACACTTTCTGAGCAGAGACTTCAAGGATTGTGGACTATTTCGTCGCACAGGGAGAAAAGAAGCTATTGCTCCATCCCTGGAGAGAAAGCAGCTCAGTTCATCAGGGCATCTTGTTTACTGAAATCCCTCCTGAGCAGGTGCTTTAACAGGCCCAACTTCCATCCACAGAGATAGTTCACGGCTGAGTTTTGAGCCCTGAAAAATGATCCAAACTTATTTTTCCATACATCCATTAGCCTTTTTATTTTTTTTTTTTGATTGAGCTGTAGGAATACAAGCAACATCATTTTCTCAAGCATGTGGTATTACAATTACAGATCTCATTTTTCCTTAATTTAATTCCATCCTGCAGGTCATGGATTTCAAAATAGCCAGCTGCCCATAGCAGGGACTAATTCTTGCTCTTCTGTCTCCTTCCACTTGTGTATCCCTCTAATACACCTCATGCTGTACAAAGTAGGTAGCTGGCATTGAGAGGGAGCTTGTCACTTGCTTATCATCCTGTCCACCCCACCCAAGTGATTGCAGAGTGCTGGAGTGATGTGGTTTACACCTCAGCTGCCCAGTGTGACTTGGCTTGGGGTTACAGACCCATTCAAGTTCAGCTAGTCAAAAGACTGAGGTCTGGAAAGGGAAAGGAAGTCCAGAGATCATCAGAACTCAAGATTTTACCCATAGCTTTTTCTCCAGGTAGTTTTGTGAACCTCTAAGGACAGTGAAATGCTGATAATGACAGGATAGCACACTCTGCTCTTGTAGATGAACAGTATCCCATTTACCTGCAAGCCACAGCAGGGAGTCTTGCAGAGAAGAGTCTGAGCATCATTTCAGCCCAGTGCCAAGGGATGCCTCTGGTTAACACAGTTTTTAATGACTGTTTGTGCCAAAACCAACAGAAAATGGCCAAAGACAGATGGACACAAGGCAGCATCCTCACATTTGCTTTAGCTATGGCAGTTCAGCAGGCCACCAGAGCTCTGGGTGGTTATGCATTGACAGCTATGGCAACTTGGCTGTGCTGGAAGAGAAAAGTAGGGTTGTGTTATGGATAAACCAGTGAGAGTATAATGCATGCTGCAGAGAAGGATGAAAAAGGACACCTTGCCTGAACTTTTCAGGGGGATAAATAATGGGACAGAACTGTCTTGAGATGAGGTCTGCAGAGATAAATACTTCGTAGAGCATGACATAAAGGTAAAATAATTGCAAGAGCTTTCAGAGAGCTTGAATCCAATTAATGTGTCATAAGAAATTATTTCCAGCCTTGTCAGCCGTTTTAAACTTAGCTGCCATCTGTTAGAGAAACCTAAAATCTTTGAGTAAACTACTAATCAGGAAAGCAGAACTTCATACCTCTTCCCTCACTCTGCACGTTGCCTGTCCCAGCAGGCTAGCACAGATTTTCCCTTTATGAGGACTTCAGATGGGTGAGGGACAGGAGCAAGAGTGAGAAATGCTAACACTCTCTCTAAAGCCATGAACCCTGCTTAGGCATGAGGAAAGAAAGAAAAGTAACAGCCATCTTGTGTCATCTATCAGGTGTACACAGAGCAGGAGGTGTAGCATCCTTGGAAAATAAATGAAGTTTAGTCAAGCAGAATCTTACTGTTGTATTCACAAAGACTGAACTTACAATAACACTTCAGGACAAATCCAGACATCAGTGAGATGCTCCAAAAGGTCACAAGAGGTACAAGATGTGCTCAAAAAGCAGTGGCCACTGACTTTGCTGCAAGGCTTTCTCAAACTCTCAGAGGTGGTCCCTTGCCCTCACTGTCCTTTTACTAGCATCAGTGACTGGGAGCAGAATCAGAGCACATGGGTGGATGGTGGAACTTGCTTAGAGAGACACCACTGCTCAGTGGCAGAGCCAAGAGCAAAGCTTGGGTCCTCTGGACTCTGCCCTGTTCAGTGAGGGCAACAAGGCTAGTGAGGGGTATGGAGCATAAGTCTTACAAGGAGCAGCTGAGGGAACTGGGCTCTGGAGAAGAGGAGACTCAGGGGAGACCTTATTGCTCTCTACAACTACCTGAGGGGAGGTTGTAGCAAGATGGGGGTAGGTCTCTTCTCCAGGGTTAACAGTGAGAGGATGAGAAATGGAAATGGCTTCAAGTTGCAGCAGGGAAGGTTTAGATTAGATATAAGGAGAAATTTCTTCCCTGCAAGGGTTGTTAAGTCTTGGAATAGGCTGCCCAGGGAGGTGGTGGAGTCACCATCCCTGGAGGGGTTGAAGAAGCATTTAGATGTGGTACTTAGGGCCATGGTTTAGTGGTGTGTCAGTGATAGGTATAGTTGGACTTGATGATTTTAGAGGTCTCTTCCAACCTTTGTGATTCTGTATCGGTATCACAGTCCTTCCCTGTGTTCTGTGTCTATATTTCTTTCTGTATTTTTCAGTTTGTCTGCTTTGGGTAAATTATAAGTAAGATGACATTTATCTGATGATAAAAGCACAGCTTTTTGCTATTTTAGTATCATGTAGGAGAGCAGCTTCAACACTGAGTAGAGACTGTCTAGAAGTCCTTTGTGTTTTCAGACTCTCCATGACAGGGTAGTACAAGACAGTTGAGTGCTTGCAGCGCTTTGATTTCTCTTTTCCTCCTGCAGATTGTCAATGGCAAACTCTGGTTCCAATTGGACTGTGGCAGTGGCCCGGGAATCCTGGGAATTTCTGGCAGGGCTGTTAATGATGGAAGCTGGCATTCCGTCTTCCTGGAGCTGAATCGCAATTTCACCAGCTTGTCCCTGGATGACAGCTACGTGGAGCGCCGCAAAGCTCCGCTCTATTTCCAGGCCCTCAGCACCGATAGCTCCGTCTACTTCGGCGCCCAGGTGCAGGTGGATAACGTCCGCAGCCTGACCGACAAGAGAACCACCCAGGTCCTGAGTGGCTTTCAGGGCTGCCTGGATTCGGTTGTCCTAAATAACAACGAACTGCCGCTCCAAAACAAGCGCAGCAGCTTTGCCGAAGTGGTTGGCCTGACCGAATTGAAACTTGGCTGCATCCTCTACCCTGATGCCTGCGAGAGGCAGCCCTGCCAGAACGGCGGCACCTGTACCAGCGTGCCATCTGCTGGTAAAGATTTTGCATTACTTGATGGGTTTTCCCCTCCCTCCTCATATCCCTCTGGCATTTATTGCCAGAGATGGTTTCACACAGCAACGTGCTTGACAAAACCTCAGGAACTCTCTAAAACTCTGATAGGTATTGCAAATTGCGTAAAAGCTGTTTGCTCTATAAATAACAGTGAAATGGTGGTGCCTCTTCTCATTGCATTAGTGTTCTAGGAGGAAATTGATTTATTGGCTGTTAGGATAATCCTATTTCTGTAGAAACCAATAGAATTATAATTACTGTAATGCTCACCTAGGTTTTTCAGGATCCATTTACAGGAAGGCTGTACACAAAGATGGTGATTTCAAATGTCCATCACAGATGCCACAGCACTGCTGCCTTGCTCTGTTTCTGAGGCTGTCACAAATAATTACCGAGCTGTCCACAAACACCTTGGTCCTTTTGTGAGTGAGTAATTTGATTACATATCTGCCTGGAAAATTGCAAGTCCACCCCATTATAAACTCCCCCAGAAGTGTATTTTATGGCTTCCTTGGAGGCCTGAGTGCTTCAAGGTCTAAGTAATATTATCTAAAGTTTATAGGGCATTGATTTAAATGGTGCTCATGTTGGAGTTTCCTATCCAGTGGTTATATGGTAGCCAGTGTGATTTGGTGCCAGTGACTTACTACCTAGGAATGCAGTGCACAAGTTACCAGACCATAAGACAATTTAGCATCTCGTCAGGAAAAAAGCAAATGGCTTGTGGGTAGGACATTTTCTCTAGGGCTATTCTCTTTCTACAGTGTATGGGTGTCCCTTCCAGTTCCCCATCTTGTATTAGCAGGCAGCATTGCTCAGCTTTTCTGGCAGCCTAAAACTTCCTCTGAAAAGGAGGATGCTCAACAGAGAGGTCTTCTGCAAGTTCTGAGCTTTCTATCCACTTATTGTCAGTGGGTTTGGTTGTGGTTCCCTAGGGAAGTTCCCACTAACCTCTTTTTTTTAGGAAGCAATTAACCAGTGTCCCAGAACTTTCTACTTTAATGCATCCATGCAGTTTCCGTGCATCTGTAATTATTATTTCTATTTTTCACTGTTTTAAATATGTTGTCAAGTTTCCTTTCTGACCCCCTTCACCAACAGAAATTGTTCTAAACTTTAGGATCCTCCTAAACTTGAGAACAGTTTACAAAGCTGAAATCTATTGAGATCTGAGGAGAACTGATTGTCAGACAGAAGTCTCTTATTTGGATAACCCTGCTCTTACAGGGTAAGCCCTGACAATCTGGATTTTTTGATGCTGAGCTATCTCAGCTGTTATCTCCTCTGGATCCTTGGCTTTGATTCAGCCACCTCTTCTCCCATGCCAGGGCAAATGGTGCATCAAGGGTGCTATCAGCTTTGCTGTCAGTGGAAGGAGATGGGAGGACAGTTGGGAGGAATGAAGCACAGCACTGGCAAGCCAGGATGTGATGTGCAGCATGACGACATCATTGCTGCTTGTATGTGTTAAGGGTCTTTTCTCACCAAAGGAAGGAAGAAAAGGAGTGCTGCACAAGGGCAAAAGAAAATCGTTCTGAGGCAGAAAGATGCTGCAGCCACTGAGAGAATTGCTAAGCAAACTGATTGCAATCCCCAGGAATTACAGCTGTAATCTGTACATGAAGGTAACGTGGCTTTGATTCAGATGCCATACTTCACAAATGAGGTTAACGCTTCGCCATAGGAAGCATGAGCACAGCTCCTTCTATTGATTTTATTGGAGTCTATTTACAGTATTGCTCAGCAATCTTGTGATGAGTAAATGGAAACCTTCTTAATGAAACCCTTTACAGGAATTCTTTTATTCCCAGCACCATGCGCATGCCAATTCAAACTGAGAAGAGATGTGAGGTGGGGGAGAAACAGGCAGTGCTCAGGGTTGGGCCCATTTTATTACTGGAATGGCAGGCACCATTTTCCTCAGTCAGGGAACTGATTTAACTTGCCTATGTTCCTGCCTCGGCCAGGGGGCACGAGGCCTGCGGGGATGTTTCGGCTGCCTGCCAGTAAAGAAGCTGTTAGCTGGTTTTACTGCTTCAGCAGTGTATGTAAATAAAGGATTGTTATAAAGCCCAATTCCAGTGCAGTGGGCCCTGCCTGTACAATGGTGGTTCTGCAGCCCAGCCCCCGAGGAGAAGGCATGGGATTTTTGTTTCCATCAGGCAAAGCGATTGTGTTGTTAGTGTCCTCCATATGCAACAAGGCCAGGTAACAAAATTCCATAGAGTGGAGAGCCCGAGAGCATTGCAAATGCTACTTTGCAGAGCCCCAAACTGCAGCGTGTGCTGAAGAAGCATCAGCCATTGTATTTGCTGACATAGACATCAGCAGCTGACTTAACAACTCTTCATTTTTTCTCTTAAGAAAGAGAATGGCAGCTTTTTTCTTTTTTGGTTAGGGGAAGCTTTCAAGAACATGCTGTGCACAGGTCCTTTTCCCAATCCCAGCACATTCACTTGCATTAGGGCCTCTTGAATAAATTTTCTATCATATTATCCTCCTATTAAAATTTCTGGAAAATAGTGTGCCTTTTCCTAAATAGAGACTATTTGGCATTGTAGGACTTGTTTTAAGAAGTAAATCCTCTAATTTGGATTTTACAGAGCAGTTTTCATATACTGTTAACATCCTTTTTCTTATAACATCCCTGCTGTGCTTTACAAGAAAATCGAGAGAAAAAGAAAGCTCAGATTTATAGCTAACTTTAAAACACTTTAGCAAAGGTTACCCAAGATTATAACATGAAAGAGTTGCTGGCTATCTGCCAGAAATCAAAGGGGCCATGTCTAATTTACATCTAATTTGCATAAATTGATCATCTAAAACACAAACCTCCATAATAGTATCTTCCTTTCAATAGAAATGCCTACTGCTCTGTTCACCATTAATAGAAAGATACCTTTGATTGCCTTCCACCTCATCCTGTGCTTACGGGAAGAGGAATATTATGGCCCTGTTTGGAAAATGGCTAAAGTGATGCTTTGTATGCACTAGGAGAGTGTCCATGCTGCTGCTGCTAGGGTTCATATAGGTGAATCCACAGCAACTTTGAAGTGCCTGACTCAAGGACAGTGCTGTGCATGGTTAAAGTATTGCCCCAGAAGGAGAGGTGGCACAGGGCTAGTTCCCAGTGGTTGTTGCTAGGCTTGGCGAAGGAAGCTCCAGGGAGGGCTCCATCCATGCTCCTCCTCAGCGCCTTTTCCAAGCGCGCTGATAAAAAGAGGATAGCAGATAGCACCCTCGAGCCTGAGCAATGGATTTTTTTTAGGTGAGACACAGCATGTGCAGAGCTGGACCCACCCTTTAGTCCTAAGGTTCATCTGCCAGGGCCTAGCAAGCTTGGACTCTGGCAGCCAAGTCCTTAGGATGGAGGTTTAACCTCTTAGCTGGAAGGCCTTCCAGGGCTAAACGAGCTCCATCTGCCCGGGTTTGGAATCAGAGTTGTCCTTCTCCTAGGATGACTGCCAGAAGGCTAATGAGCTCATCCTACCCATCCAAGGATTCTAGGAACATGGGTATCACTCCCCACACTTTCCCGTGGGCAATGAGTTTAATGCTCCCTCTGCTGTGGGCACAGTTATGGCACCAGGGGCCACAGGAGACCACAAGGGATTGTCAGACTGTGCCTGAGTTCCCAGTGATGGCTCTTTCTGTAATGACTTCTCTGCATATTAAACAGGAGGGCAAAATGGGCATCTTAGCCTGCAGAAGAGAGCCTAGTTAGCTCAGATGTTCTGGCACAGAAAACCCTTTCTGCTTTCAAAATCTAGTTTCTGGGCCGGCAGAAAGCGAGCACGACATGAACCTCTGCTTGCAATCTTGTATTCCAGTAGCTGCAGTGTATGCCCAGTGTTGTCATGGAATCAGAGAATCATAGACTAGTCTGAGTTGGAAGTTACCTTTAAAGGCCACATTCTTCCAGACTTTTCAGTCCCTACCCATAAGTATGGGTCAGTAAAGCTACATTTAAAGAAAGTTGTTAGTGTTTTGAAACCTGACAAACAGCATGACTTGGCTCTTCGGACTAAAATTTCCCAAGAAAATTCAACCACATATTTTAAGTGTGGTTAAGCTATAAGCTGCTGAATATGAGGTCTTAAAAATGGGAAATGTCACACAGCCTTAATAATGGAGTGGCATTGCCAGGTCTGCCAATAGTAAATGTGTGTTTATCTGCATGAATAACAACATGAGCAATCACAGCAATAGAAGGCTTTACTGTAATCAAATCCAAACACTGAGCCAAGCTTTTCAACCACAGAGAGAAACCTGATGTTTGTAAAGCCTGCAATTGTAAGTATAGTTACTTTCTTTTAATTTGATCAGGCCTATATACATCTGGCTTTGATTGAAGTAAATGACTTCTATGAGGAGGCCATTTTATTTGAACATAAAGTGTTTCAGCAGGAATATCTACTGAGTCAAGGACTGTGGGCACAGGGTGAGGATCTTCCTCCTCATTTTATGAACAGAGGAGAAAAATGCAACCTAGCACTTAGGTGGTGGTTTTAATACATGATTTAAAGCATGTTGGTAAGGTTAACACACAGGTGATTTTGAGGATTAGGTAGTTCATAAGAATGGCATTAGGGGGAAAACAGGTGTGCTAAGACCATAGTCATGCACTCACCTGGTTGGACTTCTGTTCTCAATCTTGATTTTACACACACACACACAAGCAAACCTGCTGCTGTAATGTGAGCATACCAAATGCATATCAGTTCATTTTTTAAAGCTTTTTTAGAAATGTGGGGAGTTTTAATCTTTTTTATTGCTATGCTTTTAGACATCTGGAGTTAAATTCCCACTTCCAAAGTGCATACACACCAATCCTTACATGGAAAGCACTGGCTTAACAAAGACTGGGATTCATTTTCAAACCAGCTAGTGGTAAGAGGCAATCATCTGTTTGAAGACAGATAAGCTAAATCTGAAGTGGCAGGAATATGTATGGCTGAAGAACACACAGTTCTTCAAGGTGGCCTGGTGTGTCTGTAAACATCCCAAACTACAAATGCTGCGAGAGGTCATCTTCACCTTCAGTTCTTCTCATCAGTTAACTTGCCATTAAACACTTTGTGAGCAGAGCCAAGGGCAGGTCTGTTTCTGGACATGGAGTTTTGTCAGGTGTAGCTGCACAGCAGGGAAAGAAACTACATAGGGTGATCAAATAGAAAAGGCAAAGCACGTAAGAGATAAAAGCCAGCTCCTCTTGTCTGTGATGGATAGAAACAGGAGCATACACATGTTTAAAAAAAGAATTGGCAGCAGTTGGAAGCATCCTCTTTATTAAAGCCAAGTAAACCTGAGGATAGACAGACAGTCAGATGCTCAGGCTGGGAACACTACCAATGGAGACGTTCGCTGCATAACAGCATCCCATCTGCTGATGGCACCCTGCCTGCCTTTTGCCACTGTCTCTGCTTATTAAATGCCAAACAAACATAGGTATAGGCAGGAAGCCTGTGTAGTGTCCTCACTTACAGCATGTTGCTCTTCAGTAAGGTCTGGGATGAAAAAATCCCTTTTCTTCTGGACAGGGCCATGCCAACACAGCAGGAAGTGAAGCTGTTAGAGTCAAAGTAAGAAGGTGGGACTCAGATTAGTGGAGGATAATGAAACAAGCCTTATAAAACAACCAGGAAGACCAAGACCATTTGTAGGCAGGAGAGGACTATGTCTCTGTAAAGTTTTAGATCACCAGTGAGCTTTGATGTGAATATTCTGATTATCCCCTCTCACTGTGCTTCAGTTCCCACCATGGAGAGGTGAGGTCTCAGAGCACAGGACCACACTTCCCTCTGAATAGTGCTGAGCTGGGAGATGTGCACCAGAAGTGCAGCTAACATGATCCTAAAGCCCTGAAACGTGGGCAGTGAGGGTACTAGGTCCTCAGCATCAACAGTTTTGCTCCACAGACCCACTGATTGCTCTGCAGGGCTTGCTGAAATAGATATAGCCTAAAAGGGCTGTATCATTCTTCATAGACTGTTGTTGTTCTTGGGTCAGCTGTTGGAAAAAGTTATTGTGGCACATGCTGAGGATGTTGTTGCAATATTGCAAATGTGTTTACCAGAGTTTTCTATCTTTTTCCATTGGTTCCCTCTGAAGAAATACAGTGGTGACATCATAAAATTTGCTTCCTTGGAGAAGGAAGTAGATCAACATNTGCTGCAGCCCAGGATGCCATTGTGCTTCTGGGCTGCCAGCGTGCACTGTTTGCTCATGGCCAGCTTCTCAGCCACCAGTACCCCAAGTCACCATCTGTGTGCAAAATGAAATATTCCTGTCTCTTGGAGAGAATTCAGATGGACTCCATGGTCTTACATGTTGATGGAGTTCCAAGACTTCCAGTGCCTTCACTGTGAACAGGAGCAAGCCCTAGATTGCTTGGAAAGGTTTTTTTCTTCCCCTGCTGAGAGGACAGGGCACTTAGCCTTTTCTTCAGCTCTGTTTTCCTTGGACATAGAAAGTTTGCTTCTTAATCTTGTGCTAGATCTTTAATACAGACAACAGTAACAATTAACAAATCCATATTCCTTTTATACTTTGTGGTAAAAGGATTATTTTTTTTAACCAAATCAATATTTCTTAAGTTTTTCTGCAGTGAACATCTGTAGCAGAATATGTTACAAACTGAGAACCCAGAACTTAATCAGCAGAAACAAACAGAAGACATGAAAGTGATTCAAAGGTTTTTGTCTTACAAATGCAACTAGTAACTTAGGTACAGAAAGCTGATTTTTAAAGGCACTTTAAAGTTAGGTAGGTTTAAAGTATCAGTTGGCAAATAGAACACATCTATTCTGCTATTATGTAAGGCAACAGATTTGTTTATGAGTAAAATGTTTTATATTCGAGTTGAACATTTGCTTTTCACTTAAACTCTTTGAGACAATAAAAATATAGAAAACATTACTGCAGATTTTTGAACTATAGATGTCACTGTTTAGTCATAAAATGAAGCTCGGAAACAGCCTTATTTATTCATGCTGTGCTTTCTACCTACAATATTTCTAAATCAGCTCCTTTGCCAACTAACAGTAACTCAGTCATAGGGATGGCATCAAAATGCAGTGCCTGCTGCTGTCAGAGTTTTGTAATCCTTCAGGCTCAGACCTCTACAGCTCCAGAAGTTGTTGGTATTGTCTGAATGAATTATGTATAAGATACTAAAAATAATCCCATCTTGCTGGTACTGACCAAATATGCTTTCTAGGAATCTCCAAAGTCAAATAAATTCTCTTTTTAACTCTACGACTGAAACCAGCAGTGCTTCTATCTCACTGCTTGTAGCAGGGCAATGAAACTGTGAGAGTTGAGTATCCATTTATCTTCAGTGAAGTAGGACTGGATTCATGACTGAATAAGGCAGGAACTCTAGTTCCAAGTTTATTCTCAAAAGCCTGGCCTCATGAAAGAATTCAATTAGAGTAACTGAACCAGGCAAGTTGAACTGGATAGGATGGAAAAGATGTGGGAATCTTAATGCAGAATTGCATTTGCCTCATGCTTCCATGGGACTTTTCCTCATTGTTTACATGAAATTCCTTTCCATGTAACTCTGCTGGATATTCCTGCCTTGTTTCCTGGAACAGTGGCTTTTCAAATAAGTTTAGGATTGGTGTTTTTTTTCAGATGTATAGATAAAGAACGTTTTTAAAAATATGTTTAAAAATCTTACGACTGAAAGATGATATTTCAGCTACATCAGCTTGATCTCCCATAATTTTGACACTGAAATTCAACCACTTCAGCTCTAATACAGCAGTATTAATGGCAGGAAGATTCTTTATTCCAGTTGCTTACTGTGCTATATTCAGTAAGTGTGTGAACCCCATGACTGGAGCATGAACCTTGCCTACACATCTGTTTGGGACATTTGGATTGTGTAAGTAGTTTGGTTGGTTTTTTTAATCAGCCAAAGTTTTTTTACAGATGTATCCAGGAAAGTTTTGCTCATTCACCAAGTCTAATCTCGGAGTCTTCCCATGGCAGGGACTGCCTTAGCCATCTCTTGGCTTTCACCACCTATGTGTTCCTTGCTCTTTTCAAGTGAAAAAGCACTCAGATTTCAATATCAAAATCACAGCATAAAGAGCCACACTGCCTTGCTGGGTTTCTTTGTGACCCTAAATAAAGTTTTGTTAATGGTACTGTGAAATGACAAAAGGAGAGGAAAAAGAAAGAGATTTGTCATTTGATACTTGGCAGAGTGAACCAATGTGTTTAAAAACTGGGTTTTTTTACTCTAATGTTCCTCTGCTGGCAAGAAACATGCAAGTAGGACATTGATCCCCTACAGAGTCCCCTTCCACTTGAGTGGAGTTATGTCTGATGTATTGCAGCCAATGATTGATCAGTCTTTTAACATCACACACTGTACATGATGAGTTCTGATTAGGGCTGGCATTGCCCAGCTCAGCTGGTCTTATGAAGTTGATGGTTCGTGTCTGGATGATGTGCTTTATGAAAGTATCATTACAAAGTGTTTTATTACCTTCACATCCCTACTGTGTCATTGCAGAGCTGCCTGGACACATTGCTGTGTGAGCTGCTCTAGGTGATCCTGCTCTGGCAGGGGGGTTGCACTAGATGATCTTTCTAGGCCCCTTCCAACCCCTGACATACTGGGATACTGTGTGTTTTATTACCTTCACATCCCTACTGTGTCATTCTTGTAAAAGGCAGATGTGGAAAAGGTCTCAGCTCATGTATTTGTTCTTCAGTGAAGGCCCAAAAGGAGTGTGGGCTGCTGCAATCTGCAAGTATGATCTGTAGTGTCAAAAATATTGGGAGATGCACCCTTGATCTAGAAAATTTCTTAGAACCAGAGTTGTTCATGGAAGACATTTATTCTTATCTGAACCATGACAATCAGCATGGTCTGCAGCAATTCATAGAATCATAGAATCCTAGAATGGTTTGGGTTGGAAGGGACCTCTGGAGGTCATCTAGTCCAACCCCCCTGCAGTAGCCAAATCAATCCCTCTCCTTCTAGAGTACATACACATACAGTGGTAAGCTTCTGATTTACTTCTCTGTGTTCCTCACCTCCCAGGCTACCAGTGCAATTGCCTCTCCCAGTTTACAGGAAGGAATTGTGAGTCCGAGATCACAGCTTGCTTCCCAAATCCCTGCCGGAATGGAGGCTCATGTGATCCCATTGGCAATGCTTTCATCTGCAACTGCAAAAATGGCCTGACTGGAGTAACGTAAGTGACCCCTCTCACATGGGCAACAGGAGCTTTTCAGTTCAGTGATGGTGGCCCTTTTGATCAGACATTTTGTACCCAAAAGCTATGATACACCTAGCAAAAATAACCCAAAACTTATAGCTTATTTCAAGTCTAAACTAATGACAGCTGAGAAATCTATGAGGCTTTCTTCTTCAGAAATGCTTTCCTGAACTTGGCCTCCTAGAGATTGTTCAGGATGTTATCTCCAGACACTTTTCACCAAGATACACACACCTAAGTGCTCTTTGAGCAATCCCATAAAACCTGTGAAAGCTGCTATGTAATATTTCTTTTAAATGGATCAGTTATTTAGTTACTTTAGCCCTGACATAAAAGCCTAATTTGTTGCAATAATTTCTTAGAATCCTAGCCTTGATCTTGTATTTGGTGTAGAAACAGAAAATTGCTTGACTTGCCCATGAGCATGCTTTTTTCTCATCTAGTTTGTCTACTGCTTGTACTTTCAGTTCTGCCTTTTTGTTTTTGTCATCTCTTCTTTCCAGTTCTCCTCTCTGAGGTTCCTGTGCTGTTTTTCACTTGCTTCTCTAATATTTGTTCAATTTGTCTCTAGCTCTATATAAATTCACACAGTCAGTATACCCTCCTCCTCTCTTAAATAAATACTCTGATTTTTTTTTTAACCATTTTTTTTTCCAACTATTTTCTTCTTGAAACCTCATAAGATTTAGTATTGAATTCCATGGGATGGTCCAAAAGCAATCTAAAAAAGGCTGAGATTATCTGTGACATTCAATGAGCCTCATTAAGGTCAAGGAGCCTTTTCCTATCAGATGCTTTAAACTCTTATTTCCTTCTTGATGTTTCCATTTTATTGTCTTTGAAAAAAATAAATAATAGGATGATAATATCATTTGCCAAGCATGGGCAAGTTATTAACTGTAATGGTACCACTTTGACAAGTTAAGCCATCATGCACAAGCTAGGCTGTTTGCTGTATGATCTCCAAACTCCAAACTCTTCTTGTTTTAAGGTGTGAAGAAGACATCAATGAGTGTGAAAGAGAAGAATGTGAAAATGGGGGCTCCTGTGTCAACATCTTTGGTTCATTTCTGTGTAACTGCACCCCTGGCTATGTGGGGCAATACTGTGGTCTTCGCCCCGTGGTGGTTCCCAATATACAAGCTGGCCATTCCTTCGTTGGCAAGGAGGAGTTGATAGGAATAGCTGTGGTCTTGTTTGTCATATTTATGTTGATTGTCCTGTTTATCATCTTCCGTAAGAAAGTGTTCAGGAAGAACTATTCCCGCAATAACATCACGCTCGTTCAGGATCCGGCTACTGCTGCCCTGCTCAACAAGAGCAATGGCATCCAGTTCAAGAACATGAGGAACAGTGGAGACAGTAGAAATATTTACCAAGAGGTTGGACCTCCACAGGTCCCTGTGAGGCCAATGGCCTATACCCCATGCTTCCAGAGTGACTCACGAAATAACTTGGACAAGATAGTGGATGGGCTTGCCGTGGAGCACCAGGAGATGACAACTTTTCATCCCGAGTCCCCTCGAATCCTGACAGCCAGGCGGGGGGTGGTGGTGTGCAGTGTGGCTCCCAACTTGCCTGCTGTGTCTCCCTGTCGCTCTGACTGTGACTCCATCAGGAAGAGCACGTGGGATGCTGGGACAGACAGTAAGTACCGCTGCGTGCCGGTCTCACTCTTCGCTGCGCTAGGTAAGGGTTGCCTTCAGGGTGCAGCAAGTATAGTGGCACAGGTACTCTTAGCCTCATATATTTACCTGCTCCAACCTCATACATTTACAATTGTTCCATTTCTCTAAGAAGTGATTTAATTTTGAAAGGTTATAATTAAACTAGGCATACAAGACCTCTGCTTCTATGCATTAAGTATGACTAAACATGTTTATTTCACTTCTTCAGAAAGTACTTATGAGTAAGTGCTCTGAGGGTGAGTCCTTTGAGTGATATAATGCAATCATCTTTCTATTGGAATTAAAGTAATTTGAGGCAGAATTCTAATATTCTCCCTGCTACGTTTGAGGAGCTTGTATCCTGGGGAAGTTAAACTTTCTGCAAGAAGCAATCCTGATTTGCATCAGGGACAAATAAACTAATATTCTCTACTTCCACAGTCTGTGCAAATCATGCACTACTTATAGGATCACTTCTATCCGTTGCATTCCCATCTACATTCAGTGTCAGAGTGATCACAGATTTCTGATCCATAAACATACCCTATTTGTTGTGCACTGATGGTTTCTCACCTGATAACACAGTGACCTCTCAATGCCTGAACAAGTTGCTGGAGATGCAGCAAACTTCACATTTTCTGGCATAGGAGGAAATAGCAGTTTGCTGGGGCAGAGTTACAGCTCCCCATTGTCTATCTCTGCAAGTCAGAGCAGCTCATATGGACTGAAGTAGGCTTTAGCATACAGGGGGATTTTTATGATGTTTTCTCTTTTCAGTAGTTTTTCCTAATGCATCTTCAATCCCACTGCAACATAGCCTTAACCAAAACTGTCAAGTAAAACTCCACTATCCAGAAACGTTCATAATCCCATAGTTTTAGGCAATAGGAGTTGAGGTAAAGAGAGGACTCTGGCACTGCCTCATATCTGTGCCCTGGCCTGTACATTTTCATCTAAGGCAGCACATTGGCTAAGGTCTTCTAGTGAAAAACAGGAACTGATTTTCCTCTCCTTGGGCTGTATTTCACAGTTGTGCTTTGGCTGCCCTTGGTAACCATTAAATATAGTTTTGCTGATTGAAAGCATCAGCATGCCAGCTGCTGTACGTGCTCTGTTCTGTATTCTCCTGTGTGTTTCTACCACAGATGCTGCTGGTATCTGTATGAATTTCTACACAGCATGAGGCCATGCCATGAAGATGGACCTCAGCTGTCAGTAGTGGGAAGCAGTGCAGCTTTGCTACTGCAGCACTTGCTCCATCTACTACGTCCCCTGCTTCTCAGCAGGAGGAAATCAGCCCTTACTGTATGGAGGTACCTCATGCTGGGCAGAAATAGCTACAGCTAGCAGGTGGAGAGCTGTACTTATGTGTTTGCAGCACCCGAGCTTGTTCATCTGTAATTAGCCTGAGTATTTATCTTAGTGCTTATTATGGAAGATAAATTTTGTGTTCCTTATTATCACTGATATAATGTATAATTGAATGTGTTTAATTACATAAGATTTATACCATAGGCTGCAGTTATATTTCTAAACCGTGGAAGAGTTGTCAAGAGTGAATGTCCCTGAATAAAAAGCAATGTAAATTGAAACATAATCTATTATATATCAGTGGTGGAGCCATTAAAATCTGATCCAAGGGCCACTGATATGAATAAAAAGATGCACAGTAAGTTTACTGAGCATTGAATGAGCTTTTAATGAGGCTCTCAAATTAGGAAATTAACAGTAAAGATAAATGTAATTGCAACCTCTTGTATAAGATGTTTATACCACATGTTTCAGTCATCGTTTTCTTTGCTGCTGAGACTACATGTCATCTAAAAAGGCAAGACTGAATACAGATGTTTCTTCATTGATTACAGTGGTGTCAGCCACTTGAAAGACTCTTTAGGCTTCAGACACTTCAGAAGTCTAGGTATCTTCATCAGCTGCCTTCTTGAGCAAGAGGTCACTTCCTCTCTGTGAAGGAAATAACTTTATTCTGTCAAAAATAACAGAATGGTACTTGTTGGTAGGGTTTAAATGGCTCTGTGGTATAAATAGAGAAATGTTCATACCTAGAGAATGTCATTTTGCTTTGTTTTTGCTGTCAATGAAGGTAAAGGGGTTGATGACGCTGAAGAAGTGACCTGTTTTGCAGGAAGTAATAAAGGCAGCAACTCTGAAGTACAGTCCCTCAGCTCCTTCCAGTCTGATTCTGGTGATGATAATGGTAAGAAATGGTTTTATCTTTATTATGCTAGGGACAAAGATATTTAATTGTCTTTCTAATATTATATAAAACATTTAAATGACATCTAGAAAGCCTACTAATGGTGCTAGAATTCAGAAACCCCTGACTTCAAGCCCTCACTTTGTATCCCTTTTTTAACTTATAGGAATGTAATTAAAATCTTGATGCTTGGAGCTGTTGTATTAGTACCAAGCTTTACAGTGAATTAGAGGTGTGATAGAGCAGAGTCACATTACCAAGATACAAACTGACTAATAGGTTGCAAGTGAAACTGTAGAATTTCTATCATTTTCCCTCTTGGAAGGGAATGATTTTCATGTTCCCCCAGTCAACTTAAAGGGAATTTTTGTGCCACTTGTGAGACCTCATTGATGGTCCCAACAAAACTCTTCTGGTGCTCAGCAGTAAGTGAGCAGATGAGCCAGTCCCTGGTGGCTTGGCCTCTCCGTGGCGATGAGAGCTCAGTGAACAATAGAGCACCATTAAATCCTTGCTCGGTCATGTTCATTGCCTGCTCTCGTGTCCTACATCATTATCTCAGTGGGTGACATGGGCAGAGCCATACACAGCCTGAAAGAGGCCTACAAAGTCAGAGCAAACCTTTGTTCCTACGACCCATGGATGTTGAGTGGTGAGTCTGAGAAAAGACAAGATGTTTCTGCTGGGAAGGGATGATGGATGTCAGGGAAGCCTCATTCAGATACACAGGAAAAGATTAGCACAAAGAAATTGCACTTAGTTTCCTCAGCCTTCAGTTAATGAACTGTCTAGAGACTCAGCTCCTCAGCAGCTCTTCCCTAGCTACTCCTAAATGTTGGAAAAACCACTCAAAGAGAAGTGCACTTGCAGTTCCTTTCAGTTCAGCTATGGCTGAAGCATTGTGAGTATCTTTGTCAAGCTTCTCAGTGCTTTTCTCCCCCCTGCATTCCCCCCAAAAAACGTTAGTGATTTTAGAATAATTATTAGAATTATTTTTATTGTAATATTATGTATTTATATTATAATTACCTTTAGAATAATTATTCCGATAATAATTTATTTTATGTGGTTACTTCTTGTATCTTCCCAATTCTAATTAGGCTTTTCAAGCATCTGATCCTGCCCCCATTTAAACCAGTGACACAGTACCCACTGAAGCTGGATTGTACCTTCTGTGCCAGCTCATCTTTTGTGAAAGCTCTGTTTAAAATATGGCCTTTAGAGATAACAGTTCAGAGTCTAAACAAATCCATATCTTCAGGGAGAATTAGGGAAGAAACTTAAATCGTCTGAGTCATTTTGCAGAGGTCAATGCAAGACTGAAAGCTCTGGTTTTCTTGCTGTGGCAGGGAGGGTTTGCAATGAAGGAGCTTAAAATATAAATACAGGCATAAGGAAGAATATATATGCTGGTATATATGTAGATAGGTGCTACTGGATATCCATGTTCCTTGGGAAGCCAGGACAGGCTGTTCCTTCTCAACACTCCTTCCTCCAAAGCTGAGAGCACTGCTGCTGGGTACTTACATGGCTAGCAGTGGGAATGGTGGATGTTGTGGTGGGAAGTCCAAGGAACTGCTGTCAATGACAGCAATTTTTACCCTTGAACAATACTGTATTTGGGTATAAGTTGCCCTCCTTTATGTTAGCATGCTCTGCTCAGCTCCCACAAGAGCCAGTCCTTAATTGCAGTGACGGCTGTGCTGGCCCTGATTTTCAACCTCCTGTCTTCCAGTCTCACTTGTTCTCCTCTCACATTTTATAGCTGCCCTCCATCTCTTTTTCCAGCCATGCAGCAACTAATTATATGGAGTTACTTTTCCATAATGTTCATTATGCTTTAGCCAATACAGGTCTCCTTGCCTCAACTGCTGTTGATGGCATAAACATGTTCAACATAGATGTTGATTTCTTTGGTTTATCAAGGCTCTTCTTCCCAAGCCTTCACAAGAACTGAGGGAACTAGGTGACATCCTTGATCCTATGCTCAAAAATTGTCAGAACATTCAACATATATTTGAATGATACTATTACTTTTAACACATTTCTTGTCCACTGGCTGTGTGAAACAAAAAAAGTATGTTTTTCCAACATTTCTGGTTCCCTTCTTAGCCTGCTCTAAAATAATTGGTTTTCTCATAGTTAAAGACAAAGGAAAAGGGTCAGATTCAGTACCCACTAAACCAGAGCTTTCCCTCTGCCTTTGGAGGATTTTATTTCAGGTCCTCAAAGGCAGGGATGTTAGTTGGTCCAAAATGCAGATCATCCAGAGAACTGCACATTGTAGGCCTGTTGGACTCCATGTTAAACAATTGCACAGTCTATATTAATTACCTCAATATGTTTTGATAAAACACCTGCAGAAAATAAAGCAGTTGTGCTTGAAAATACTCTGTCAAACACAGATCAAAATTTGAACCAAATCTACTTGGATGTGTCCTCTTAATTATAGCAGTACTGCTTAACATCCAGAGGCATTACACAGCACAAACAGCTAAAACATTCCACTTAGGAATTAGATTGAGCTCAGCACCATTTGAGATGGTGTGATGATCTAAAAGATAATGATCCCTTGGAGCACATGGCACCATCTCTGCAAACCTTTAAGCAAAAAACAATCAGAAATTAGTGTCAGGTAGACAAGACACTGCTTTGGTTAATTGAATCAGCTGGTCAGTCTGCTTGAATTTGTGAGGCTATACACATCATCCCATAGGCCTTTCTGGAAATGCTGGTTTGGAATTTAGCACCACTCTGAAAATGTATGGGATTATCTGAAATGAAATGTCCTGCAAGCTCCTGCATAAATCATACATTGGTCAGCAGCCTGGTTTTGTTTCTCAATGTCACTTCTGTCTGAGAGAATTTATTGTGGTAACGTATGATTTGTGTTATAAATACTAACCTGAAGCTGTCCTTCCCCTCCCTTTATTTTCTGCTTTCCCTCCCCTGCAAGCTTCCATAGTGACTGTCATACAGCTTGTCAACAATGTAGTTGACACTATAGAAAATGAAGGTATTTCAATTTATTTTCTTTCTTGTTATGCAACAATGCTTCCTATTTTCATTGTGAAACATTCCAGCAGAACCTCACTAATCTACACTGACCAAGCAGCCTGTGGCAGGGATTGGGTTTTGCAGATCAGCATGTTCACCAGCAAACATGAAAACACCAGAGGAATGTACCACAAAATATCTGTGGGCAATTGGATGTGGTAGAGATGGTGTCAAGGCCTTCATCCACTTCTGTTCCAGTCAGTGTTTTCACTTGCTTATTCTCCCATTGCATTCAGAGAAAAGGATTAGGTTGATAATGAAGCCAAATCATTGAGATAATCCTGGCTGCAGACTCGGAAACAGAAGAAGACACAGGAAGGCTGTAAAGCATCCTAGGCTGCAGTAGAAGAGCTGGGTTATGCACTCTAATGGGACCACATGGAGACAAGCAAGTGGTGGTAGGCAGGTGTCTGGTTTCTCTGAGGTAGCACTGTCAAACAGAAGATGTATAGACACAGCTCCATGGCAGTCTGTCTGCCATTCCCTTTCCCCAGGGATTGATGTGCCCATTGAACAGGGCATGGCAGTTGGGTCCAAGGACCTGACAAAGCTCTGCCACTGACCTCCGTGGTAACCTCAGGCACATCATGTTACAAGTGAACTGGTTTCCCTATCTGTAAAACAGGAATATCACTGTTTTCCTCTTCCATAAAGCACTGACAAAATGTAATGTATCATGGATAAACATAATTTTTATTTATTTATGCAACATCTATCTTACCTTTGGGAAAATGTCAAGTTACTCACAAGTCCAAAATTTCATCTCTTTAGCAAAGTTGAGCCAGATTTTGCAGATTTCAGCTAATCCAGTCTGCATAATGCTTAAAGATGAGCAAGTAAATTATTTCTTTTGAGAAGCACTTTCACTCCTAGCTAGTGATGGCACTTGAGTATTTGTCTGTAGGATATTTACTGATTTCCTGAGTGTAAGAGTGCCATTCTTCTCATTGTCAAATAAAATGAACTAGCCAAGGTTCATTCAGAAAGAAAGTCCCACTTGATAAGAACATAACCTTGAAAAGGCACCATAGACACTATAAATAGTCTTGCCTTCTAAGGGTAAACTTAAGCAAACTCTTTGACTCTCCATCATGCTTTACAGGTCAGAAAAAGTCAGTCAGTTTGGCTGCAGTTTGAAAAGGCTGTGACTGAAAATGCTTTGTCCCCTTCCCAGTTCTTTTCATGGGAGTTACGAACCTTGCATGCTGTACAGCAGAGCTGCTGACAGCAGTGAATATTTAGTTGCAGTGGACCTCTTGGTGCATGGTGGGCAGAATCGCTGCTGCAGAGCCACAGGAGGATGAGGCTCCTTCCCCAGGGAGCTTCCAGGGGTTGTGTGAGTCAGCAAATTAGTGAGGTTCTCCTGGATCCTGAAACCACACAGCTCAGAGGGACCTGACACATCTCGGGTGCAATGTCATTACAGTGACTGAAAGACAGCAAAATCTGCTTTACAAAAAGAAGTGAAGAAGAGTGATTAGGGCTGGTTCAGACACTGCTGCTAAACCCACAGTAGCCTCAACCCTCTTTCCCCTGCTAACAGAGCAGGTAGAAAGCTTGCCTGGCTAACAAGCTAACAAAGAAATCACCTTCACCACATGCACCATGTGGTGCTAAGCAAGGGCAAGAGTGGTATTTTAGCAGGTGGAGGCCTGGACAGTAGTCATGTCTGCTCTCATCTGTGCCTGAGCCCTAGAAGTTAAGTACTATAATGCCATAAAACTCTATAAGTCTGGCCAGACCTCCTCCAGCAATGCTGTCCAGAGACCTTGCCCAGTGACTTCTTGCATGAAGCCCAATAACATGTGGCTGAACAAGAGCATCTCATCAAGACAATGCTGCAGCTTATTGCCCGTTCTTGTTTCACACAAAACCTCTTTCCTGCCTCTCTCCCCTCCCCCTGCACCATCTCCATACTGGAATGCCTCCCTCCCCAGCAGCTAGCATGGCAGTGCAGGTGGGAGGTGGGCATGGGGTTGTGGGGCATTGTAGCTGACAGCCCCATTAAATGGCTTTGTATTCTATTCTATTCAGGTTCTTATACCGTGCCCATCACCATGGTATCTGAGCCCAGGTGGGCCCAGATTTGTTTGAACCGGCCCTGAGAATGGTAGATTCTTATTTTTCTGTTTCAAAGTGAACAAGTGAGAGAGAACTGTACTTTGCAATTATAGAGGTGGTGGATAGCCCTTTTTGTATTAAGAATTCCATCTCTAATGTAATTCCATATCTTTTCAGTGAGGGTAAATAATTAAGATATGATAAGGAATATAATACACATGCATAATTTCTTGATGTATGTATGCATTCGACTGGGCAAGCTTATCTTGTACACTAAAACAAAGAACAATGAAAAATCCTAGTAAAAGAACACCAAGGCAGCTGTGCTTTAGAAAGATGCATGCAGAGTTTTGTATTTTCACATGTAATGCTATGCTGGTAACAAGCTCCTAGTTACCAGTGTTTACTTTTCACTTTGTATCTAACAGTGTCTGTTATGGATCAAGGACAGAACTACAACAGAGGTGATTTTTCTGAGACACTTTCTGCCTGTTGGACTGGGCTGGGGTGGGCTGGGCTCTGACTTGATCAGATTTTTTTCTTGAGTTGCTTCACATGTCCTCTTTTGTTTGAATTCTTCTGGGTTCAGATGCTGCATGAGAATGGCCAGCCACCTTTTTTATTTCAGGATCCAGTTTTCAGTTGATCAGATTATATGCTTGCACATTTTCTTTCTTGAAGCGAAGTCATTGGAGGTGGAAGGGGAGACTAGATGTGATACCATAAGCATGCTGACTGCATTTGTAGTTTTTTTTCCGACTAACGGTGAAAAGCATTAATTCAGAGATTTTTGTCGTTGTGATTTCTTGGACTCATGGTTTCCAATACAACCCAGTAGAACCCTAAAAAACAGGATGCCTGAGAGCAGCCACGTTTTGTTTCTTTGCTTTTCCGCATTAGCATCACAATTCAATTTACTGTCCTCTGCTGCCCCTCCGGTCAGAGCATGGCTGACCTGTGTCGATGGCCTGTGGCGCATGCTGTGATTTGAACTAAGAGGCAAGTGCATGCAGGACACTTTGTTCTCATGAGCAGCCCCATGCTAACAGAGCCCTGTGGTTCTCTTTCCTGCTGCAGCGTATCATTGGGATACCTCTGACTGGATGCCAAGCGCTCGCTTGTCTGACATTGAGGAAGTGCCCAATTTTGAGACGGCGGATGGAGGCTCGGCTCATCACGGCAGCACCAGAGAGCTGGAAACAGATTACTACCTTGGTGGCTACGACATCGACAGTGACTACCCTCCCCCTCACGAAGAGGAGTTTTTAAGCCAGGACCAGTTACCACCTCCTCTTCCTGAGGATTATGCAGACCAATACGAAACCCTCCCACCCTCGCAGCCGGTCTCAATGGCAAGTACGCTCAGCCCCGACTGCAGGCGACGGCCACACTTCCACCCTAGCCAATACCTCCCTCCTCATCAGTTCCCCAACGAGACAGACACTGCAGGGTCTCAGACTGGCAACGAATTTAGTACTTTTGCTGTTGGCCCAAGCCAGAACACAGAAAACGTTAGTGCAGGTAAGATGCCCTTATCCTTGCACAACTCTCTAGATGCCTCCTCCTCTGATGTCTCAGCCAGCTGCGGCTTTGATGACTCTGAAGTAGCCATGAGTGACTATGAAAGCGTGGAGGGACTCAACCTAGAAAATGTTCACATTCCATTTGTGGAGACCCAGCATCAGACACAAGTGTAAAGGAAGCTCCCTTCTTCTTCTTCTTCTTTCTCCTCCTTTTCGTCTTTTTTTTTTTTTTTTTGTCATTTGGTCCAATTAATAGTCTAAATATTGAGAAGAAATTTTGCTGAAGTTGTATCTATATATATTGGGCAAGGCAAAAACACAGTATAACCCATTATTAACTTGTTCAGAAACAATACTGTATGTGCAGACACAAAGAGACCAATTGTGTTAAGTATTACACATCACAAAATTGTTACAGACAATCTGGAAGAGTATGTACCTTCTATTTATTACTAAGAGTAAAACAGCCTTTGAGGCAGAGGCAAACAATAATGGCTAAACAATTTCTTTCTCTCCCCCAGAGTTTACCTTTTTTTTCTTATATTGTATTATTAAAAGTGTTACAGTGTTATGATCTCCTCACAGTATTAAGGAACTGGTATGGATCGTTCCAAGATTCACTGTTGCATGAAATTTTATGTCAGCGAAAGCAATTGCTGGTGGAAGCTGCTGTGTACAACACCTCAGATGGCTGGAAAAGCAGCACTGACAAACTGACCTATCAAAGACATTTGTCCATAAATATTTATCTATACTTTTGTCTGTTACATAGCATTTCATTCTTCTTTGTGTGCATATAGAGCGACATATATACAGTCTGTATTTACTTCAAACTGGCCTACTTAGATTGCCATTTTTTACAGCCTGATGCCAGGGGTGTGTGCATATCTTTACCCATGAGGACTTGTAGAGGTGTCAGAGTTTGGCTTAGTAGTGGCCCAGTTTTGCCCCAGCTGCATATGCACAGCCTCCCTTGGCTTCTGTATGCAATGTGGACATGTGTCTGAAGACATCAGGAAACCTATCTGCAAAGCACAGCTTGGGCAATCTCTTTAAACAGCAGTCATCATGTTACAATTATTGCAGTAAAATTACTTGCAATTAAGTTACAAATCATGCTGCTGTAGCCTCAGATCATTAGCTTAGCATCATTTGGTAAATATCCATCCTTAGAGCTTAGGGGAAGAGTTCTCAGCTGTTGTAAACTGATCCAGTCAGTGGAACTGCACGGATGGGCTGTGGCCAAAGATCTGGCCCTAGTTTTTCCACTGGATGTGTGATTTCGTAGGATTTGAGACATCCAAAGGTTGTTTGTAGACTCCAGAATATTGTTGTGGGACATGAAACCCATGGCATCTGTATGCTTTATGCTTCATAGAATCATAGAAGGTTGGAAAAGACCTTTAGGATGATGAGGTCCAACCATCTACCAGCACCACCATGCTCACTAAACCATGTCGCAAAGTGCCACGTCTACATGTTTTCTGAACACCTCCAGGGATGATGACTCTACCACTTCCCTGGGGAACCTGTTCCAATGCCTAACCACTCTTTTACTTCTCTCAGCCTGACTGGAGTAAATGGCCTTTCACACTGATTTGGCCTGAGCAGCTAAGTGCAATATGGAAATATGGGATTTTCACTCAATGTATTAAAGCAGAACATACATGCCTGTTGCTTGGTGCTATGAAGATGTTCTTACCACTGCATTTTACAGCATGTGTGTACCTCATGCAGTGAATGTGAATCTGCAGTCTGCATAACTTCTGAGGTGTCATTCATTCTTTCCATGGCATAATTCAGTCATTCTGAAAAGCTATGTATTGATGCTATAGATGATCAGATTCATTACCAGGTTTCTTCTGCTGCTTTCCATGTTCTGTCTCTTGGCTGAACATCTTGACTGAATAATTTCAGCAGTTGTCTTCCAGACCATGTTCTTGACTGACTCGAGTTTTGCCCAAAATTAAATTGTGCCCATTTCTTGACATACAGGAAGTGTTTATTCAGAAATTACCCCCAAAACAAAGAAATTCTTAATAGACTGTAATTTAAATAATGACAGCTTGTAACACTTTTAATAAAACAGGATTTCTGAAATTCTTGGTACAATATGTTGCTGCTTCCCTCCAATAGTTCATATAGCTGTGAAAGATTGGTGTAGATATTTTCTTTGGGACCATGCAGCAATTTTTCACTAGGAAGTAGCTCATTACATAGGTACATGAATAAATTGAGTGAACATCTGGGAAGAATGCACTGCACATACAGGTATTATCAAGTACATGTCTACAAATACTTCCTGTCCATTGAATTTATGAGTGTCACTTGGTCTTCTCGAAGTAAACATGTTTCTGTAACAGTGATATATTCTGAATGGTGTTGATGGTACATTTCAACCTCTTTTCCCTGCTTCTATCCATATGTTTTTAAGAAGAAAAAGTGATGGAAATTTGTTTCATGATTACAAGGAACTGAGGGATTTGTCAATAAGCCATGAAATGGTTTGGCAAGCTTAGAGGCACAGACAGAGGATGGCTTGTATTGTTCATGAAGTCTATGTTGCAGGAAAGCAGATGCCATTAGATTGATGTCTCTTCAAGAGCAGGAACAGCTGAGTTTGAAAAGCAAAGCTGCAAACATAGCTGCACTTTTAAAGCTGGTTTGACTTTCTGTGAATGTAATGCGCTCAGCATTGGGCTGTGGTTTACAGGAGGTTTGCTCCTACTCAGTTTTGGTGTGAGACATTTTTATCCATTATGCAATTAGTTCTGTTTGAGCCCCCAGCTAGTTATGAAGAGTACTTTTCATCTGTTTTCTATAGTGAAAATTCTTGAGCAGGCCTGAGACACCAATATCAAAATTTTACTGGGACATATCAAAAGTGTCACAAGGGAGAAGACCATAGGAGCCTAGCAATTGCCATACAGCAACAACAAAATATTTCTTACCAGGCTTGTTGCCTCAGTAATATCTTGCTGATAGAGAGTTTTACTAGTAAAATATGCATAAATACAATGTATGGTACTTTTTCTGTTTTGATTTTGTTGCCATTTCATTTCACTGAATGCCTACTTCTTCAAGTGCTGTTGGGAAGGTGCCAAGGATCACCCACTCAGCCTTCTTTGTCCCAGTCATGATTTCTGTACCTCAGTATCTCCTCCCCTCCAAATCAAATAGGCCTAATTCATGTGTAACCAGATGCCCATCTGTGAATACTGGTACTTCTGTGGCCTTTAGGCCTACTTCATGTGTAAACAGATGCCCATCTGTAAATACTGATACTTCTGTGGCCTTTCTGGTTTTGTTCTTGTTCTTTTTGATAATGAGAAGACCCTAATGCAGATTTCAAGGTGAAATACCTCTTTCTTAGGAGTAAGATTTTCCTATTAACATCTCTCTTGCCAGTCCAAACCATTTGCATTTCTCTTTCATTATTGCTTTACATGGACAAGCAGTAATATTCTAACCTGGAAGATAACAAAACATTCCTAACCTGAAGTGAGAATTAGTGTTCATATTCATCCAATATTCATTGATTTTTCTGCCATATGATGATTTTTCTATCACTGCTGCTGTCATTGCCAGGTCCCTGGTTCTGTTAGAGCTTCTCCTCACTCTGCTCAGCCTGTGTGTCTAATATTTCAATTCACATTCCTGTAGATTGATCCTCTACATGATATTTTCTTTCAGAATCATTTATGGGAGAGGTTTCATAGACTTAATAAAGTCCTTTTGAGTATCAGTGAATTGTAACTCTTAGGATCAAGACAGTGTTTGCTTTTCATAAAGAAACAATGAAAGAAATAAGCAACTTGTTCAAATGCAAATACATGCTTGTATCAGAAATCACTGACTGCCAGGGGTGGATGAGTCTGGATAAAAGGGGACTTGTTCTCAGCATTTGGATCAGGATGAGAATGTCATGTGCATTGACAGACTTTTTGTTAACTTTGGCACTGGAAAAAAACCTTTAAAGTGACTGACAATGTGATTTATGCTGCCAATCCCACATTAAGTGGCCTTGAGCAAAAGGAAAAACTAGGCTTCTGTACCTTTCTTAAAGATGTTCATTATTTTGCCTTCATATTACAAACATGCCCCCTCATAGATACTGGATGTGATTGCTGTCCTGAGTGAGTGTCTTGTAGAAGGGCAAAGGGACAAAGGTGGCACCAAGGAACTGCAGAATCACTTCCCTTCCACAGGGCCATGGACAGTGCCACTAGAAGACCACCATGAAGTGGCCTTGCTGTAGGGCCCTCCTATATGACACAGTATTTGAAGGCAATGGTTTTAAATTGGAGAGGAGTAGATTTAAATTGGACATTAGGAAGAAGTTCCTCACCACAAGGGTGGTGGAACACTGGCCCAGGTTGCCCAGGGAGGTGGTTGAGTTCCCATCCCTGGAGGCATTGCAGGTGAGGCTTGCCAGGGCTCTGGGCAAGCTGCTCTAGTTGGGGATGTCCCTGCCCACTGCAGGGGGGTTGGACTAGATGAGCTCCAGAGGTCCCTTCCAACCCAAACCAGTCTAGGATTCTAGGATTCTATGATATTGCAATGCAGAGATTCATTACAATACTGTGATTTCCAGGCAACCAAGCCATTTCCCTAAAGCTCAGTAACGTCTTTGATCATGAAATATCCTATGTGTTTCTTTACCCTATAGTTGCAGTAAAAGGCTGGAAGGAGGCAAAGGCTTCTCCCTGCCACTCTTTTCCTGTGTGCTCCATCTCTCACCCGGGCTCTCCCCCTCTGCATGTCCCACAGACAAGTTAAATTTTGGTCCTCAGAATGTTTTTTTGTCCCTTTCTCTAAATTCTCCCAGGTAGTCTGAAGTAGTGGCAGTCTTGATGTATTGATACCCTGTCAGTCAGAAACTCAGCACAGGTTCAGCACAGCGAGAAAATGCATGCTGCTGAAATGCTGATGAATGGAGAGGCAGCAGCCTGTTGTCTCTGTGAGCTAGGCAGGTGGTAAACTTGGAGAATATGACATAAAAATTTGTTGCTTTTTGACCCAATATAAATTCCACTGTAAAGAGGAATGTGGGCTGGGCAGGACAAGTGGTTAGGAACACAGCTTTACTCCTCATCGAGCTCCAGCTTGAAAAAGCTAAATGGATTCTGTAGTGTATCCTTACAGCTGATAATAATTGCAGCCGTGGGAGAATGAGTTGAAGATGCCCTGGATCAGTTCTGCTAAGCTTTGTCTTCAAAGGTAACATCCTTAATACTGGGGAAAACTAGCTATTTAAAACCAGTAGTGAAAGTACATCTGTACTTTGTTGGTAATTTTTTGAGCTATTCAGTGAGTAATAATGGACATTTCATAGGTTTCCAGTGAGAGAGCTACATCTTCAGGTTCATTCTCTGATGGTTTACCATCATTTATCATGCAGTGAAATGGTGCTTCTTGCCTCTTGCATCTCTGTTCCTCTTAATACACCAAACTGTGATTTGAGCCTTAGAAATTTAGATGATTGCCCATTATCCATCACTTTTAGCCTGTGTTTCATAAAAATGACATTTACCATCTCCATTATCAGAAGGGACATTCAGAGAGTACATCATGCAAGAGACGGACGGGGAGGAAAGGAAAGGAAAGGAAATTCATTTCTTTATGTAATAATGAAAAGCAATAATTGCCAATATGTCCTGTTACACAAAGGCCATAAGTAATCTTTACCAGTGTTAAGAGTGCACTTGAACTGTGTTATGGAAAGTGATTGGAGCCCTCAGAACTGTAGCATTGTTGTGTCATAGGAACCCCTGAATCGCTGTTGTTGAGCAATGCAATGAGCCCATACTGCCACATTTCAGGAGGGGACAAAGATGGCTAGGAGTGAAAGCAGTTCTCTTTAAAGCACTGTATCAGAAAAGATTGTCTTGTAAATTTTACCTGTCACAAGCAGGCTGGTTTGTAAAAGATGTATGTTTTGGTGTTTAAAAAAGTTTATAAAATAATGTATATAATGGTTTCAAATGACCAGGCTTTTTGTAGATATTTGATGCCAATCAGGTTGCTTTAATTTTTGTTTGTTTGTTGGATATAATTCTAAAGAGTCATCAAAGTTGGTTTAAACTTTTAAAGTAACAGCAAAGAACAAAAAAGTTTTAGATTTGAAAACTTTTTAATCATTTCAAAATGTACTGTAACTTTCCTTTGGGTTCAGCCTTTTTGTTTAACTTCTTTCTGTTTTTAAGGAGATGGTTTTTATTGACTTTTTTTAAATGAATGTGTTTTGCACAAAATTACTAGAGATATGATTTTTATGCCATTTCAAGTAGTTATTAAGTGGTGTCATTCCTCCAATGACAACAAATTCAATCTTATGCAAAAGGGAAGGTTTATCACTTTGAGTGGGTATAGTCCTTCATCTGAAAACTAATTGTTCCTTCATAATAGCTGTTGGCAGTATTGTCTTGTGTTCTTTTGCTATAAAAACAAAACAAAACAAAAAAAGTGTACAGGTTTGTAACTGCCAAAATTTGCTAAAGTTGATGGATAAAACAAGTTTTCCAAGTAAACAAAAAGAAAAGCCTAGCTGTGTTGACTATTTCTTGATTTTTCTCCTACTTTGAAAGGAGGGAACAAGGTCAGTACAGCAGGACACATTTGCCTCCTGCCATGGGCAGCTCTATCCTCCACCATCATGGCACTAGCAGCTGGGACCAGCTGGGAAAGATTCAAGTGGGAATTGTCAGGTGTTTAAGCACTGCCCCAGAAAAGAGTTGTCACTGTGCTAGACACGATACTCAGTCTGTTCAGGGAGTCACACGCAGGGCTATCCCATTTACTTCTTCATCTCAGCTGTTCAGCTCAACTCCACAGCCCAAGCTGTCCAGCTGGGCTGGACTGAAGTATGGTTGGCCCAGCTGCAATGAAGGAAAAAGGGAAAATGTTCCTTCCAGAGCTCTTTGAAGGCCCTGTCATGATGCAGCCAGGCAACACACCTCATGCTGCTGGGGAGGAGGGATGCTGCCTGCATTAAAACATGTAGGACTCAGATCAGTGTTTCAACCAAGCCCATCAGCCAGGGCACAAATACCCTTTCTCAATATTATTGAAACAGAAGTTTAAGCTATGGAAAGGCAAAATATAAAGTCACCATTTGAAGTCTCTTCCCACAAGNGTCTGGAGCCATTGCAGAGCTGCCTGGACACATTGCTGTGTGAGCTGGTCTAGGTGCTCCTGCTCTGGCAGGGGGGTTGCACTAGATGATCTTTCTAGGGCCCTTCCAACCCCTGACATTCTGTGATTCTACCTAAGGGTTTTTTCCTAGAGTGATTGAGTTTCTTACTTTAACCAGTTTCTTATTTAATTTTCTATTTCTCTACACCCTGCCTGTAGAGGAGTTCTTCTTCTTTTCCACCTTTCCCAATAGATTCTGACACAATCTGAGGAGCAAGATTTGTGGCAGCAGAAGTAGCACAATAGCATGACAGTTCAGTGAGGCTCACTGTTAAGTGAGACAGAGCAGAGCATTATCCAAGGAAGTGAGACTAGTTCAGAGAACATCCAGAGCTAAATGATGCAAAATCCTTGCCTCTGTTTAATGTCCAAAGCTAGAGATAGGGATTGACATCAGTATTTCTTTTAGGATGGAAAAGATGAGAATCAAGATGGCAAACAGGTCAAAACATGTGTCTTGTCAAAATGGAACCACCACCACTCTTTGTCTCCTTAAATAGGGCCAAAAATATGCTATTTCTTTCTTCTGTATGTTGTAGTAAGAGGTTGTGTAAACTTGTAGCATATCCAGTCCAACTGATGGAAAATAGCTCCCCCCATGAACACTGCAGTGCTGCCAGCACATAGTCACACAGCAGCAGAAGCCACTGTGCTCTAAAACTAAGGAGGTAATATCTAATCAGAAAAACTGAAAAGGGGCAGACACCAAAACAACAGCTCTAGTGATTTCAATGGACCTGGAGTTTTTCATTAATTTCCACAGAAACATCTGTAATGCAAAACAGTGTGAAAATCAGAGTGAAGTGGCTGCCTGTGGCATTTCCAGCCCTTCAACAACACCTGGAGGGCTCCTGCAGTATCCTAGGTTTCAGTCAGCTGGACCTGAAGAGGAGACAGTCCTTCTTATCTGCAGACTTGCTGAGCCTCTCCATTTTCAGAACAAAGGAAGACCATTCCCTGCTGGGAACACCTTTCCTGCTTCCACTTTCATCCTGCCTGCCCCTACTCTTCCCATGCAGTGGGGGAAGAAATCAGCACAATGGCTGTGACTTTCTCTCGAGTTCAAAGAAAGCAATTTAGAAATCCCCTACCTCTTCTCAGCCAGCAGTCATATGTCACAAGTAAGAAAACCTTTCCTGCTGAAAGAAGGGCTCCTGGCTGTAGGATATGGCTTCACAGGAGAGGAGGCAAGGAAACTGTAACAGCAAGTAAACACTGAGTTCTTCCTCTTTTAGTTTAACTCTTTCAGATGTAGCTTCTCCTCAGAAGTACCGTGGGTCCTTCTATACATATATTTAGCTCATATCATAGAACCATAGAATCATAGAATCCTAGAATGGGCAGGTTGGAAGGGACCCTAAAGATCATCTAGTTCCAACCTCCCCACACTGAGCAGGGATGCCAATCACTAGCCCAGCTCACCCAGGGCCACATCCAGCCTGGCCTTGAACACTGCCAGGGATGGAGCAGCCACAACCTCTCTGGGCAACCTGTGCCAGTGCCTAACCACTCTCTGGGGAAAGAACTTCCTCATAATCTCCAATATAAACTTCCCCTCCTTCAGCTTATAACCATTCCCCCTTGTCCTATCGCAGTCTGACCGCTGTTAAACTTGCTTTTCTAGGCTTGCAGACTACTTAAATGTCTTCCTTCCAGCACATGAAACCCTGAAGCCCTTGGTTCTGGGGTGGAGGAGAGGTCATCTAGTATGGCTCCTTAATGGGCAGAGGCAGACACATAAAGATGGGGTGACCAGCCCTGGCAGGGAAAGCTCTAGTGTGGCCCTAAGACCACTGCCATGTCACTTATAGGTGACTTATGGCCAGGGATGATTTAACACAAGCCAGTTAATTCAGGTCTTAATTCAAAGGCATGTGAACTGTCATTCCACTACCAGTTTGCTATGACTTTGTGCTTCCCACATCTTTGGAATAACTTTCTAGAGCACATGTACCCTGAGCTCCCACTGGAGCCAGTGCACAGCCACAGGAAATGTGCTTTACAAGCTAGGGGGGAATCCACCAAGATATGTGGACACAGTTACTGTGAAGCTATTGCCTGGTGAAGAAAGAAGGTACAAAGAACCAGCTGCACAGAAGCTAATTCCAGCTGTCCCACTTGTCTAGTTCTTGGCTTGCTCAAACATGTCATGAATTTCTCTCAAGGGAAAAATGCTGCTTTAAAATGGCCAAGCAGAGGAGGCAGCTGCCTGCTGCTACCTACTGAACAATTATGTGGGACTGTTTGCAAGGTCATTTGTGTGGCAAATATGAAAGAGAAACTGTGGCAAGAAACTTTTTTTTTTCCAAGTCACTTTGGAAAAATCACAAGGGATTTCTTTTATTTAAAATAACTTAATTCCATTAATTACTGTTAACACACTGTTATAAGGTAATCATGTCCTTAAAAAACAACATTTAAGCAGCACAAGTAATTCAGCCTTAACACACAAAAAAGGTGATGTGCTGATTTTGTTAAGTCTACTAGGTTACTCCTGTTGTCTTCAATAGCTTTGCAGTGTCTCCCTGAGAATGGGATGTTAGTAGCCTGGCAGTTGGAGCATTACTACTGCGTAAAGAGAAACAGCAAGGATTTCTCCTGGAAATTGTTTGTCAGGAAAACTTAATTATGATGACAGGTTGCAAGGAGATCAAGTTCCTGTCATTCTCCATCCCAGTTAGAGCAAAGAGTTAACAGTTTCTGTGCAAACAAAGGTTAACAGCTGGAGTACTGGGGCTGCTGCCTCCAGTGCAAAACTGTCTGCCTTGTGTTTGCTTCCCAGCAAAGACTGAAATGCAGTCATGGAGGGAGGATTCCTGTCCTCCACCCTCAGATATCTACAGTGGTGTTGCCTCCATCTGAGCTTCTGCATATTCAGTGAAGCAATCTAGGATGCAATGTCATCTAAGCTATTGTTAGCATCTACTTTAGAAGGACACCAGCTGAGAAGGTATTGTTTGTCCTCAGTGACCATTATGAATCCCCAATGATAATCTCAGCCATGAACTTGGTTTTGGATTCTATAGATTCCACTTCCAGTGCATAATTTGCTATCAGGAATTGTTCTTTCATGTAATTAAATATTTTAACTCCTATGAGAGAGAGAGATTAGCAAACTGAAGACAGATCAGAAGAGACCCATTAAGCTGGTCAGGGGCTGGAATATATGACATATGAAGAGAATTTAAGGTACCCAATTTACCTTGTTCTATGATTCTATTTTTCTGTGCTTTCTGTCCTATGAAATAAACCATGTTTTCTATTCTACTGGAATTCCTCCATTGCCATGTATAAATATTATTTATATCATGAATTACTGTAAGCATAAATCTTATTTAGTAGGCCCTCAGGAAAAATTATATTATCTCTGCTTACTGTTCACTTTTAATAGTATTAAGTAATGCAAACCTCAAAACCAAGTTACTCAATGAAAACAAACAAACAAACCAAAAAAAGATATTCCTAAAGCAAGAAGACAATGTTCTGATTGAGACCCGTTTTCCAGTTCAAAGTTTTGCCAACACATGCTCTCTTACTCTCTGCTGATTGAATGCATCTGCACATAGCCTGATGTAACCAGCACTGCTCAAGCTGTGCACCAGTGCACCTGCTGAGCCAAGGAGACCTGCTCAGCACTCAGGGTTACTCAGGTTGACCAGAAAACCACTTTTTCCTCCTTTTCTCTGTTAAAAACCTGGAAGTGTTTAGGACTCTTGCTTTCTCCACTGGCCTACAGTTGTGAACCAAGGGGTAAGAGTTCCTGGACAGACATTCACTACATGTATCTCAGGTTTCTAGAGCAGGAAAAGAGCTGGATTTCCTCCACCTGTTTGTAAAGGGTCTGCACAAACCTAAACTAGTGCAACTGCAAGGAAGGGGATGCTTATGTACTCGGAGATGTTGCTACTATTCAAATAAGAAGCAGTGGAGATCCCAGATCAAAAGGTCCTAAGTCAGCATACTACATCCTAAGCTCAGGCACAGTCTGACAATCCCTTGTGGTCTCCTGTGGCCCCTGGTGCCATAACTGTGCCCACAGCAGAGGGAGCNGCCAAGCCTAGCCATACATACATCCATCCTAAGCTGTGAAGAGGCTTCAGCAAAGAACAGAAAGTCTGGAGGCAGCCAAGTAAGCACACCTGTTTCACATGAAAGATAATCACCTATTAGCTAAATGGGTGAGTTCTGGTATAGGATGTGAGCTTACCTTCCCCTCCCAAGAGATGCAGGCTTTCTTCTGAACAAAGCAGAGCCAGGGGTTCCAGGAGGACAGCAGTGCTGCAAGCTGGCAGAATACAACACAGCTAAGCACTGGCATTTGCCTGTGCTCTACAGCCCTGTCCTTTGGAAAATGGCATCAGAGGTAAGACTAGTTTAATTACTTTATTATTGTTCAGGGTGAAATGGGACCATGTAATGAAAAACTGATTTGTGAGTAATAGCAAAGTGAAATAAGTTCAGGAGAACATGATCATTCACTTCTAAAAGTACCTGGAAGCCTGGTCAGCTGGGCTGTTGGACACTGCAGTGTGGACACCCTCTTCAGAGGAACACTCACCACTGCACTACAGCCTCTCTTCTCCTGTCAGCTTGTTCCCTCAGGCTGCACATAGCTGGGTGTGGAGGCTCCCAAAACACTTCTGTCACACTCTCCCTGCCCTCGTGTGGGTGGCCCAAGGGACTGTCCATACCCCAGCATAGGCCACCCACAGCTGCAGTGCCCTCAGAGCTACCCTTCTCTGGCTCTTTGCAGGAACATCTCCAGCCGTGTTCTCAACAATTCCTCCTCTTGTGTGTTTCATGTGTCTCTTCCCTTGTGTCTTAACCTTTGCAGCTGGCACTTTTCCTTTAATATGTTTGAGCATGAGATTTTGGCAACTGAGTAGTTGTTTGCATCGTCTTCAGGGCTAAATGGAAGCAGCTGTGACCTGTTGCTGTGTTCCTCCTTAGTATGATAAGTTTTGAAGGTATGGCCACTATGTACTTGCCTATTGTAAAGTTCAGTGAGTGTGTGGGGACTAATATGAGCAAAGCTGGAGCTTCCAGGGCTTCATCTTCTAGGATGGGTATTTGGAACAGGAGAAGCAGGGTCTTCCATTGCTAATCACTAACACTGGCTAGATCTCAGTCATCACTCTCTGGATTCACTTGGTTACTTCAGCTCTCCCCTCCTGCAACATAGAACTTTCATATATGGTTATTTTCCTGCAAAAGCCAAATCTCCTTGAGGTATACAACGAGTCTCCTCATTCTCTTGCATTAAGGTGAGACCTTATTAAGGTCTCAACTAAAAGCCATGGAAAGGCAGATCTGCTCAGCATTTAGGGCTGAATGAGACTGTGGAGGCTGACACAACTGGGTGAAAAAATACTAGCACTGTAAGGAAAAAAACAAATCAGTTACATCACACTGGTAATTGAAACACATCATCCCACAGTGTAGACACATGTCCAGAAAAGTATAGAAAGACATTTTTCTTGGCCCAATCTCATTTATTAAAATAATCTGGAAATGTGTGTTTGCTTTTGCATAATTTAGTAAGTGGTGCAATGACACAGATTTATTGTGTGAATGGTAAATAATTATGCAAGCTGGTTGCAGTTTCCATACAGAGCAGGATGGAGCATATATCATACAAAGACCATTTCAGAAGTAATTTATCTCAGTCAAGTGAACACAGATCTCTCCTACAAGTTGGAGGAATTGTGTATATTGTATCTCAGTAAACTGAACCCAAAAATAGGGTAGTAGATACATGAATAAATGCTTTAAGTGTGGTGATAGGAGCTTGATTTATGGTAGAGAAGCAATCTTTGTCTGCATAAGACTGGAACTATCAAATGGGAGTAGGTAGGCAGCTTTGCTAAGACTTACTCAAATCCTCACAGTTCAGAAAAGGATGTTGAGAAGCTGCAAAACATTTAGAAAACTATAATGGTTGGAGAGCTGGGATCCAAACTTTACAGTGACAAAATACAATATTGGGAGTTCTATTTGTTTCTCAAAACATGGTTAACAGTTACTAGAGAAAACTATTTCAGGCTATATTGAAAATAAGGCAGGGAATTAACATCTAGATATTAAGCACTTAGAGCATGGGTTAAATGTCCATCACGGAACATCTTTAGATCACTGATCTTAAAATCTGTCTCCTCTTTAACAAGTCTCCATCTGTGTCTCTAGCAGATAAGCTGTAGTTCAGGTGTTGTCGTGGCTAGGCTTGGTGAACAAAGCTCCAGGGAGGGCTCCATCCATGCTCCTCCTCAGCGCCTTTTCCAAGCACTGATAAAAAGAGGATAGCAGATAGCACCCTCGAGCCTGCACTAGGGATTTTTTTTAGGTGAGACACAGCATGCACAGAGCTGGACCCACCCTTTAGTCCTAAGGTTCATCTGCCAGGGCCTAGCAAGCTTGGACGCTGGCAGCCAAGTCCTTAGGATGGAGGTTTAACCTCTTAGCTGGAAGGCCTCACAGGGCTAAACGAGCTCCATCTGCCCGGGTTTGGAATCAGAGTTGTCCTTCTCCTAGGATGACTGCCAGAAGGCTAATGAGCTCATGCTACCCATCCAAGGATTCTAGGAACATGGCTATCACTGCCCACACTTTCCCATGGGCAATGATTTTAATGCTCCCTCTGCTGTGGGCACAGTTATGGCACCAGGGGCCACAGGAGACCACAAGGGATTGTCAGACTGTGCCTATCATTCATGTAGAGAGGAAGTGAAAACTCTGAGAGAGAAATATTTCCCTTTGGTAGCAAGCAGACTGTGCCTGGAGAAAGGGCAGCCCAGAGTGCCTCTGCCTTGTGCTCCCCACTGCAGCACTCGTGCCCTGCTCAGGCAAGCTCTGCTCTGCGTGCAGGTGCTGGGGTGCTGCTGAAGTCTGCTAGCAAGCACTGAGGGAGAGGGAGGGTGATTCATGAGCACCAATTCATCACTTGCAATATTTATTTCTTATTTCACCACCCACTTTTTCTCATTCTTAAATCATATTTTTAATCCAGAGACATTTCATTATATTGACTGCAATGCTGAAAGCATAAGACTTCAACAATATTACTCCAAAACACTTTCTGGGGGGATTTAGCATTTGCAAAGGAATTACTCATCATAAGCTTTGTAGGAAGAAAATTTCTCCTCTAAATTGCCAACAAAAGTGTTTTTAATTTTCTTTTTTTCCCCCCTCTTTCTTGTTTGCTCTGATTTCTTGGGCCCAAGATGTTTCTGACATTAGATCATTGCTTTGATGTGGTTTCTTCACAGGAGACTAATTTTAAGGGACAATGGAGTTTATCATGTGAAGGAGAATTACTCATTGCTTACAGGAACTAAGCAAAAGAGAAAAACTTCAAATTGTCAAAAGCACTCCCTAGAAGCTCTGACTCCAAATGTTTCAGAAAACAGAAAGGCCTCTGGCATGTTCCTATCCACATAAAGGTGAGGAAGGATAATGGCTACTCTCTTGGTAGCCCAGAAGACAAGAGTGTAGGGGCTTTCAGTCAGGTCTTCAAGTTAGGAGATGTGTCACAGTGATATGACAATGACAGCTTGAGGTTTCTTGTAGGGAATACTGGTATGTCAGGTGTTCCTGCTGCATCCCACAGAACTATGTGCTAAATTCTGGGTAAGCACTCACAAAGGTACTGCCACAGTCTAATGGGCAGCCACTTACTGAGTTGTGCATAGGGCTGAATCAGGTTAGGTACAAATGATTCACTGAATTTCAGAGTTATGTCAATAGGATTTCCAGGTTTTGGAAGATTAGCTACCCATTTAGAATGTGTGTGTTGATAAGAACTTGAATGCTGGCAGATAAACAGTGCACTTACCCATCCTGCTTCCATGATCCCTGAGACACTTAACCAAATCCACGCTGTTGTGTCTCTATAATTCCCTGTAGCAAAGTCAGAATGCTGTAACTGGTTGGCCTATCTCAGCTGACCTTTTAACTGTCTTCCAGCACATTCTCAACACCCCTTTCCAGTGCTGAAGTAATGCACCTTACGTACTGTAATGTAGTTAGGTACTTAGTGTGTGATAGGCAACACTGAAATAATGTACATTAACTTACTCATCTCAAGTTTATCCAGTCCAAACAATGTCTCCCATGAAATGAAATGATGTTCTGTTGGTTAGCTGACTCAGTGACAATCAAAAGCATTCTTCTCCCTCTTGATTTAGGGCCCTTCTCAATTCTCCACCACGTCACAAAATTATATCAAAGGCTGAGCATGGAGAAAATTACTCCTACATCTTTCCTTATTTGCCAAGAAAGGTGCAAATTATTAAGCTGTCATATTTTCCTGCTCACCTACCTGGAGCACTGAGCAATCTGGCAGGCAAACAGCAAGTCTCCACCAGCCAGGGAAGCAGCAAAACAGCAGCTGTCAGTTCTGTCCAAAACTAAGATAGCTCCATGCTTACTTGGTTCTATGTGTTGTTACTGTCTCAATATTCTTGTTTATTCTTTCCTGAAAGGCTGGACCTTGCATCAAGCTCTACTTTGATTCTTATCCTCTTTCTAACCTTTGCTTTCCTGTATGGATGAAGCAGCATAAGAATATACAAATGAAGTAGGATGAATTGAAGGGAAAGAATTGCCCAGAGAAAGCACATGGAGGATATGTATGAAAAGGCAGCTTTAACTAAAATAAGGTTTGAGAAGGAAACAATAGTCAAGTTGAAGGAGGTTTTTTTTCCACAGTATTTTGGCTGGTTGGAGATTCTGGCCATGGCCTGAGTGAGTCATAGCAGTGGGGGTTGCTGTGTACAAACCAGGGTAGTGATGCTGGCATTGATGAGAGCCCAATGCACAAATACAAGGTGGCTCACCAGCCAACTCCCTGTGTATGGCCTTTCCTTCTCCCCCATGCCCTCCATCTGTGCAGCTGGGCCCCTACCAGCCAGCCTCTACACCACCACCTATGCTGTATCATTTCTGTTGCTCACACCAAGGGGTTTCTTCTTGTCTTCTTGCCCTGGTGTCAGCTGTAGCATTGCTTTCTGTTAAGAGTAGGATCCCAGACACCTGCTTTTGTGCTATGAGTGATTTTCAAAGCTAAGCTACTTTGATCATCTAGGCATAGAGAGGAGCAACCTGCCTGGGAGCCACCAGTCTGGCCATGATAAGATGGTGCTGTTAGGAGCCAATGTTCCTGTGGTGGCTGTGATAAGTGGAGGCATTCCTCCTCCCTGTGTGCTTTCTGCCTGAGGAGATTGGCTGGTTTGATTTTTGTGCAGGCATATGCACTGCATCACTTCCTAAAGCAGCAGGGGTGATGCCTCCATGCTGTGAACGCAGCACAAGCCAAAGCTAGATTACTCTGTGGTGGGGCTGATTATGAAACTGCTGCTGGACATGCAGGCTGTATTCAGCATTTGCCCTCTCCTGATACCTGACTTTAACATCAAAACTTTACTCCTCAAAGAAGTTAGTTTAGGTTTTTTAAACATTCTCTGGAGGCAGATTCCAGTGGCTAACAGACCCTCCTGTGCCAGCCGGAACCAAAGCACAACATGAGCAGGAAGGAAGTGCCATTGGAAAACATAACCTGGGAATTGGCTAGAATGCAACTGAACATCCCATTAGAGAAGAGAAGCATGGGAGAAACATTTATGCATGGCCACAAGAGAAATGCAGGAAACTGGCTGCCATAGCACCAGTGACTTCATAGCTGTATTGGTGGTGATTTCCTACAAGCCTATCAATACTTTGCCTACTTGGGCTTTGGATTTTTCACTCAGTTAAAATGGACAATTATTACTGATCATTCTCCTCATGTCCCTTTTTGGATTTCCGGAGTTTTATGATGAAAAATACCAATATTTGGGGGGATGGGGGACGACATAAATAAAAATATGAAACAACAAATATAATGTAATCTTTAGTGGAAGGAGGAATTTCTGAGAAGTAGCCAAATACTGCTGAGAGAAATAGAACTCTGATGACAGATGCTGATCACAAACAAAACCTCATTTTTTATTTTGACATGTCATTTTGTTGCCTTTAACATCTTTAATCATTGTCAGGCAAGAACAAGGATTGAAAATAACTGAACAGCTGCTTGGTTCCCTTTTCTTGGTACAGAAAGGAAATCTTCCCTTTTACTCTAAGTCTCTGGATAAATACTTTCTTTCATGGGTTTTATTTCATTCTAATCCTCCTGGTGTATATGTGAAAGCAGTTGTGTGTATAAATACACAGAGCAGCTGTAGCCATATTGGATAATAGGCCTGTAATTACTTCTCTGATTTAAAGCCTAATAGTTTATTCCACAACTGTTGTGATGCATTTTTATTAATATTGCAATAATTTTGCTGCCCTTTTGCTAAGTTACATGCCATTGTCTCTCAAAATAGAGTACTTACAGTATAAGGGATAATTAGAATTTAGCTCAATATGGAAATACTTAACTCTCAATGAACTAAACCAATCTATTTACAATAGGAATTTAGGAACTGGGTTATGCTAAAAGTCTGTGGCTAAGCTGGGGTCAGACTCCAGTACTGATAAATTTATTACTGTTCACCATGCTACCTTCAAAATATAAATCAAGTTTTGAGCTTTTTCTTTTAAGTACACTGGAGTTAAAAGAAGAGAGAGAGAAAGAAAGACTGAAGTAGGAGAGTAAGACTTGTATCCATTTAGGGATTATATAGCCTCGAATTTTGTCTGTGTGTGTAAGACATAGAAAAGGCCACAATAGCTCAAGTGAAAGGTCCATCTGGACTCAGAAACTGTGAGGACTTAGAAGTCCTATGGAATCCCCAGTGCATGGATGCTTGCTCCATTTCTGAAGTCCACACAAGGATAATAGCCTCTGGCTGCTGTGGCCAGACCATAGGTGCCTCCAAAAAGACATAAGCAGTGTCCAGCAAGAACAATAACTCTTGGAGGCAGAGAGCTGTGGTGTAGGAGCAGAAAAGAGACTCTCAGGGGCAACAAATGGGTGCTCAGGGAGGGACAATAGAATGAGCATGTATGACACTTCCCACTAGTAGTCTCAGCCCTCAACTACATTAACCTCAGGACCTGTTGTTAGCTGGATGGGATCTGTGCATTTGGTAACCCTACTCAGGGTTATAGGTATTTCCCTCTATTATTTGTAGAGAGGCAACACTGGGTACTGTGTCAATTTTTGTTGTCTTTGATGGATCTGGTCATTGGCTTTATCCTCCTGGGTTAAATTCTTCCATCACAGGAACATTCAACCAGTAAAAGTCTGAAAGGCATTAGCTTTTGCTTTTTGGCATAATGTAAACAAGTACTAAGAGGAACACAGATTAAAACTGAAGGTCCTTTGTGCCACTTTACTGAAAGCATGCAAACAGAGTCATGGAGTGAAGCTACTCATTTAATTGGGGCTTTGAAACAACTTAGATTTCTTCAAGTGATTTCATTCACTGCTCTTCCTTATACAGAATTAGAGGGAATCAATATAATTTTTAAGCAATGATTTTGAAACAAACAGTGCACCGATTTATTTTTTTACATATAGTTGTTATAAAATTTTTTGCTTAAGTAGTTATGCAGTTCAAAATACAAATGGAACTTGAAAGAGGAATAGAATAATATTCTGTTTTAAAAAGCAGATATTTCATAGCCGTCCCTTGATGGCTATTAAATAAAATTGTTTGAATGAAAATTCTGGTTCAGGAATTTCCTAATGAGATTTCTCCAGCCCTCTCCAGTAGCAAGGATCACTACGTAGTGGGAGTTATCCTATTTCTTTTATTCTTTGTCTAAACTTCTTTTAGCTGTTTCCATTATAGACAGGACATATGGTTTGTTACTCTCATCTTGTGTTCTTACATTCATAATTTAATACGCTACGGAACACAAATCTCAGTGCTCCCATATAATGGGAGTTGGCAGTGTTAACCTAATTTGTATCAGTTTGCCTTCAAAAAGTACCTACTTTTTGGTTTAACGAAGTGATAAGACTTCAGATAACCTTCTGTCAGATGACATTTCTCTTGCACAAGATTAATGATGTTACCATAGCTGAAATCACAACTCTGTTTTTTAACCATGCTTTTTGAATTTGTAGCTATTACACTCAGTGTTCAACTAGGTGTTTCTTGATTTTGAATAACTGTCTTGCTGATCAGGTGTGATCTGAACATTAGTCACTGTAAATCTGATTTGTATTGATGTTCATTTACACGAATTTCCGTTGCTGACTTCATCTGCCACCAAGTTCTTGAGAGAGGTTCTTCTGAAGTTCAGATGTTCCATGCAGTTCCTGGATTCAACTGACCTGGGTGACATGCTCCCAGAATAAGTCACAGCTTTCACCGATTAGATGGAGCCAAGTGCAGATGGCAGAGCTGCTGAAGCATCAGATCATTGAGGAGTTCTGATATAAACTGTATGCTTAGTCCTTTTCAGTACTAACTTCAGTATTAAAAAGGAGTTATTTTTCACTGCAGCTGCTTTTCCACCCATGCACCTCTCACTGGGATCCTCCACTCCTGAGAATATGCCTTTTTACAAAACTATTTCCAGAGTTTCACCTCCTTCAGTTTTCTGTACACTGGATCTTACTGCCATGGCATGGGTCTGCAATGGCTCCTGTGAAGCACAGAGAAGGTTTCCTTAGCCTGTGGAAAACCACATTATGTTTAAATAAAATAGTAATTTTCTCTGTACCAACAGGTTGAAATACTGATAGCTAGGTTACAAACAGCCTCACATTACCATCTCAGTGTCTCATCTCTAAGTTGCCTGCCAGAACATACTGGCCATGAGTGTGTGTGCCTGGTGAAGAGCACATCCAGTAGAGTTCTTCCCTTTGGTCTCTAGCTAGTTGCTTTCTAACAACACATAGCTTCAGTTTCCTAAACTGAGTCTGTAATCAAAATTTTCTGTAAAAATTTGTTGAAGATCACTTAATGTTAGATTGTTTCAAGTACACAAATTGCAAGCCTTTAGGGGTGAGATTCCTCTCATCTAAATCACCTTCAGTTCAAGTGACTGTTACGGGACTGTAACCACTTTGGTTGAAGGCAAAAAGCTGGGAGGCATAAGGAGAGTGTCCCAGGCAACAGATTTAGATATTCAACAGCTTTTATTTTTTTACTTGTATTTCAACAAATAAAATTTAATTTACAGATCACCCCCTCACCTAATGCATGATCCCAGGTGCTAACATGTCCCAGCTCTTCCATCTTTAGTGACCATGCACCTAATTGAAGCAATTCATCATCTCCATGGTGGGGAACAGATGGAAAAGGTATGGCATAAATGTGACTTTCTTTTCCTGGGGCTCAAGGGTTAAGAGTGTTTATAGTCTTAAAAGAGTGTCTTTGTTGATAATCTGCTATCTCTGGACAGCCTTAGACAGTGAACTCCACGGATCCTTATCCTGCACAGTAGATTGGATGGAAAACATTGCATATAATATTTGTATATAGTAAGTTTTAAAGCAAGATCCTTAGGTTGAACGTGGCCCAGATGTGCTATCTATGTCTAGACACACGTATACATATAAATGTGTATCTGGATTTGGAATAACACACATTTACAGAGCAGTCTCTTTAAAATCATGGACAAGTAAACTTCACTGCCAAAAATAACCCCTAGCATAGTGGCTTGATTTACTACGAGATATCCTGAGCAGGTGAGCTGCACACTCCCAACAGCCCTTTGTGTGGCCAGAAAAATGTGTGCATATTGCTCTTCAGGCTTTCTGAAGCTTGCTCTGAGGCATGGTGTAGTTACAGAGGCTTTCAGCCCATGCTGAGAGCTGAGAAAATCAGACTTAAAATGAAACATCCTAAACACAGGTGGCCAAAATCATTGTTTCTTTAAAGAACTGAAACCAATATGCTTAAAACATAGTAAGGAACTTTAAAGATCCCTGCTCATGGATTAAAAGCTTCTCTGCATTGATAGCTAAATATGTGTAAATGGTCCTTTCTATATTAACCCCTGCAGTAAATGAATGGGAGAAATTGCACTTGCTTGTTAGAAAAGATTAATAATTCATAGCTGTGACATCAAACCAGTGAATATTTTTGTTCTAGCCTTTACACTAGGAGTGGCAGTCTCCATTTCTGAGAGCAGGTTATACTTTTGCAGGGAGTGGGAGCTTCATGCTTTGCACACTGCAAATAGAGCCTCAAACAAGCACTACCAACTGCTGGCAACCAACTCTCAGCTAGCAGTATCAAAAGTACATAGGGAAACATCTATAGATGACCATGTGTTTCCTAAACTGTAAGGCTGAAGAGAATGTTGCTATTGGTAGCAAAATTATTTTTCACCCAGTGTGACTTTAATTCCTCAAATTACTGTTTTCTCAGTGCTCATCATTATTAATTATACATTGCTTTGGGGCTCATCACCACGAGATCGAGACGTGAAGTAGAAAGAAAAAAAATCAACATCAGTCTCTGAGAAGGGGAAATCAGTCACCTTTCTGGCTTCTCTGAAAGGGCACATGATCCTCTGTATTGCTCAATCAATGGGATGCTCCTTGGCATAATGTTGGCCCATGCCAACAACCACTGCACCAAGCATTGCCCAGGTGTGGGACACACAGGCTGCATGGATGGAGCTACCCTTTTCTGAGGTCAATCTGTGCCATGCCACATACTTTCAGGACTAAAGAACAGGCTCTAGCACGTTTTATTTACTGGAATAGACACAAAATTTCTCTTAAAAGGCAGTGTAGGAAGGTTGGTCTGTTAGGATGTAGATGTGGGGTTCACACACACTGGGTTTCACTGTCAGTTCATAGTGATTTAACCAATTTCTTTTCAATAAAACTGGGATAGTACTTCACTGTCTTTTTGTGCTGGTGAAATAACTGATTGGCTGTGAGGCTTTCAAATACTAGGTAGGTACATCTAAACAGAACCAAATTTCTCTTTGGTGTAGACTGTATGTAAGAGGAAGCATGAGCTTCTTTTAGTATTTAAGTGCTAAAAAAAATCTAGTGAGTACCTAATCACTGTTATAAAGGAAAAAATCATAACCCCTATGCACCTGCTTTCTGCTTTTAGCAACAGGTGTTCCATCTGCTAGAATAATTATCCTTAATCTTCAGGTGGAAGCATGCAAGTAAAATATATAGCATTTATAAATTTAGGTAGACATAATCCCATTTCCTTGCCATGTGCTGACTTAGTGGTTGGGAGGGATGGTGTGAGAAAAAGGTACCTGAGGTGTCAAAAATAAGTATATCACAGTAAAAGATGTTTGCAGGCCATAAAAAAATAGTTTTCTTTTGGGGTTGGGGTTTTTTTTCATGTTTTTTGGTGTTTGAGGAATGGTAATGTTGGCTTGTTAGGTTGGAGTTTGCTTTATTTAAAAAAAAAAAAGGAAAGGGGAATGCTTAAAGCAACAAGTAACCAAATGAATGGGATCTTTTTGCTAACAATTTTGTGTCTTAGGAGTGGCTAATAGGTCGTACTGAAGCTTTCCCTCTGTAAAGGCAATTTTAGGGTGCCCCTTTGCTCAGATCTTCACAAGCCTTGTGAGCACTCTCTATTACATAGCCCTATTTCTCTCTAAGAGAGAGGTATTTGAAATACAGCAATGGATTAACCATCATTATTGGGTGCTGACAGACAGTTGTGCTCCTACAAACACAGACAGAGCAAACTTACTTCCTTAGGAGTGGATGGAGAGGACATGCACATGCTTTTCATTTCCTCTTGACTCATCTGTTGACAGGAAAATTGTAAAAGGGAAGTGGGAGGTATTTTCAGACCTAGATGCCTCAGGTACCTAATTTAGCTAGTGCACTCTTGCAGTTTTCTTGGCCAAGCTCTACACCTGCTCATCACAGGCTCTCCCATCTTCTTATTAAACCTTATTTCACNCGAAGCCTAGGCATACACATACATTTCACAGAATCAGAATCACAGGGTAGTTCATGTTGGAAGGGACCCATAAGGATCATCAAGTCCAACTCCTGGTCTTGCACTGGACACTCCAAGAATCACACCATGTGCCTGAGAGCACTGTCCAAGCACTTCTTGAACTCCCTGAGCCTTGGTACTGTAACCGCTTCCCTAGGGAGGCTGTTCCAGAGCCCAACCACTCTGGGAGAAAAACCTTTTCCTAATATCTAGCCTAAACCTCCCCTGACTCAATTTCATTCCATTTCCCTTAGTCCTATTTGTGAAACCTTTTTCTTTGGAGTGCTCCCAAGTCTGTTCATGCTACCAGGCACACTACACTAGAAGCAGGATGAGAGGTCTGATGTCTAGCAACTAAAGATAGGATTACAGTTCACAGAGGCACATAGGTCTGGAGGCCATCAACTTCAGGGCCTGGAGGACCAGTTGGTGAATCAACCGTGTCTGTTGCCAGCTCCTGGAGGGAGGAGGCCAGTTGTCCAGAATGTCACTGCAAGTTCTGCCTAAAAATGTGAGTCCATCACACCAAAAAACAAACTTCTGGTTGCTTTGTGCTCGAAGATAACACCATTTCTCTGGGAGGTCCCTTAAGTTCCACATTAAAAAAGAGGATGAATTAGGCGGGAGAAAGGAAAAAAAACAAATGTGAACTTTACTCAAGGATGTCTGGCTATTTTTACAAAAGGAAAGGGAATTTAGCCCCTGCCACCATCATAGCAAGTCACACTGGTGACTGGTACAAGAAGGCCACTCCTCCGCGTTCAGGTACATTCTGACTTCAAGCATCTGCTTTGACATTTAAGTAGATGACTCATTAAAAGCAGTGAGTATCTGCAGGCAGGGATACACTGCATTTTCTTTTCTCTTGACAGCACACTATTTCTAAAATATAAAGATGTTTTAAGAGGTTTCATCAGTGGATGCTGCTTACTTTAAAAACAAACCCAGAATGTCTCTTTTTCAAGCTTGTTTATGAGAAGTTCATAAAGGAGATTCTTGAGTTACTTTACCTTCCTGCTTTTATCAGAAACAGATGAGCTTCAGAAATCACCCATTTCTTAAAAATGGGAGTCAATTTATTCCTGCCAAAAATGCCATTGGTAGCAGGCCTAGAGGAAAAAGAAAACTCGACCTTGTTTTCAGAGTGAACTGCAAAACCTGTAGCTCCTGTGTGGTAAAAGTGCCTTGGCAGTTACAATTGCTAAAGGTCTATTCAAGAACATGGTGGAAAGCAAAATAACTGTACTGCAATGACATTCATGAATGGAGTAATCTCTCTCCAGAGGCCTTCATAATAGCATGGCAGTTAGCTCAGACATGACTCTACATTCAAGTGCATAACCCCAGGAGAACTTGCAGCAGAGAAGACACAGACGTGCAGAGATTAATGCTGGTTATGACAGTCAAGCAAAAGAGCTCCCAGAATAACAGTTTAGAGACTCTGCCAGGATGAAATGACTCCTCCAAGAAAAATCATGCACTTTGTTTACTCCTGCAGGAAACTCCTATTCTAAATACAAATGCAATTTGTCTTTCCTCTTTCTTGAGGGAACTTGAGACAATCAGAAATTCACTCCCTCCTCCTGGAAACAGAAAAATATGTCCGTTTTGACACATTGCTTGGAGTGTCCTTGCATACTAAGTACTCTGTCCTTCAGGCTTTTTATTTTTATTTGTATAATTTTGGTTTGCTTCACCTATTTCCTACCAACATATGCTCAAAGAAAGATAGAAAGCTTGCGTTCCAAACCTTTCCCATGGATTTGGAGTTTGCAGAAGATTCTGAGTTAGCTGTTAAGGAAATACTGAACAGAGGAAGAAGAATGAAGCAGTAGATCTCACTGCACTCTTTACAAGATTGGTCTGAGTAAATAAATACAGATAGTGTCATGATGGTGAATCTGACCTGGGGCAGGAAAACAAATTGTTCAGCAACACGAGGTTCTTTTCAGGTCTATCTTGCCAGCTTAAATTCTATGTTTAGGATGTGATTTTCATACAATGAACAGTCAAATCCTCGTTCATGTCACAGCACAAAGGTGGTTTTGTATGTTGCTGAAATGCACTCTTCAGACCCCAAAATTCAAACTTTGGCATGGAGGAGCACCAAGCATGCACAGACTGAGATGTCCTCAGCAGAACATGGAAGGATTGCAGGGGTTCTGTGGTAATAGTTGTCAGAAGAAGCTCTCCTAAGGTGAAGAGCTAAGTGTTAGGTATTCCCTTGCCTGTGTAAGGACTGTAAAGCTTTGCTTGAGCCTCAGGTGATGTCATATGCATGAAGAACTAAGAACAGCCTGCCAGCTCCACAGCTGAGCTCCCAACCACAAAAATCCCTGTCAAGGGAATCCTAAACAGGAAAGAGCAGCTGAGCTGCTCCACTTGGGTCAGGGGACAGGCCTGTGGGGCCCTCAGAATAGAAACATCATGCTCATTAGTAATTTTTTCTGGAAAGGGCTATGGCACTTCACTTTTATGCAGAGCTTCCATGAAGGGCTCCAAATAAGACATCCCAGTATGCCTTTTCAGCAGGAGTCCCTCCATATGCCATCTTAACCTAAGACTCCTGTCTTCTGTTGGAGGTTTTCTTTTGGTATCAAAAGGTACAAAAAATGTAGATGGAAACCCTATTCTGGAGTCATGCTCTCACCATGATTTTCCTCATCACTTAGCTAGAGCTTTTCAACTGATTTTGAAGAGCCAAAATAAGGGAAAAAAAGGCTGGGAAGAAGTAGGGTATATGACCAAGGGAACAGAAGAAGAATGTATGTCAAGGGTTAGGGTTGAGCTGATCACTAACTCAGTGACAGATATTTTCTATTATCCCTTTTTATCCCACTCCAGGGGATTTGTGAATTGGAAATGAAACTTAAACTACTTCAATGAAAATAATAACAAGAAAACAAAATATATATATATATATATACACACAGACAAAGCCAATACCTCCCTTGATGACAACTACATCCCCACTGATGCTGTAGCTGAAGGACTTGGCAGCAGTTGGGACTCAGATTCAGGGGCTGGATCCTGGAAATGAACTCAGGAACTATTGGATTGAGATTAAAGGCACAACAGATAGAATCCTATAGCAGAAGAGCTGAGCTGCTGACCCTTACAAGAAGAGTTCCCAGTCTACCAGCCCAGATGGCTCAGCTGCTCAACCTTCAGGGAAGGTAGAGGCCCAAACCTCTCCTTAGTATTGGCTGTTAATGAGGTGCTAAATAGCTGCACCTGCCTTGCTTGGGTCTTAAGCCTTATGTAAGAGACCCTAAGGGTCAAGCTGGGTGTAAAACTTTTAGGGACTGAATAAGAGCTATATGACATGGAATACTTTGTTTTGACTCAAACTAGGACAATGTGACATGGCTGCTTGGATCCTTATTATTATTATTAACTACTGACCTGTTAGCCTCANTCTGCTGGCCATGCTCCTCTTAATGCTCTTCTGACTTGATGATCTTCAAGGTCTCCTGCACCTTGAATGCCTCTGTGATTCTATGCCCTGGGATGGTTTCTATGAATAACTTCATTACCTGCATTGCAGGAGCCACATGCTCTCCTCTGCCTCTCTGAGTATTTAGGCAGGGACCCCTCAGCCACTTCCAAAGTAGTTGTGAAACAATTGGTTCATGATGGCAGTGTCACCACCATGTGCTCCTCAAGGGTTCAGCTGGGAAAAGCTTACCCAGGCTGACTCAGCTGAAACCTTTAAAAGGCTCTGAACCTCTCTGGTGCCATCAGTGAGGGTAACACCAGTTTGGTTGGAGGTCACCACAAGCTGAAGAGCACTGAGCTGGGAATGAATATGAAGGAAAGCTGTACCCAGGATCTGAGTCAAGGTGAGCTCCAGTGTTGAGACTGTTATGGGAGATCATCATCCAAAAAATGATTTTTTTATGGCTGCTTTTAATGTGATTTCAACATCTTGGAGTTTTCTGCTTTGTGTGAACTCTGAGCAGACTTAAGGATGTAGTGAAAGGACAAGGGGCAATGGTTTTAAATTGGAGAAGAGTAGATTTAAACTGGACATTAGGAAGAAGTTCCTCCCCATGAGGGTTGTGGAACACTGGACCAGGTTGCCCAGGGAGGTGGTTGAGTTGCCATCCCTGGAGGCATTGCAGGTGAGGCTTGCCAGGGCTCTGGGCAAGCTGCTCTAGTTGGGGATGTCCCTGCCCAGTGCAGGGGGGTTGGACTAGATGAGCTCCAGAGGTCCCTTCCAACCCAAACCAGTCTAGGATTCTATGATTCTTATCTCCATTTTTGTACACTAGTCTCCTTTTCCTGGGCCTTACTCATCTTATTCTCCTTGCTTTCAATCCTTTGCTTTGCTGCTGCCTTCTTTTAAGCACTATTGGCCCTCAGTTCTCCTTTGGTGCCCATGATGCACTTGGGGCTGAGCCATGAACGTGTCCCTCAGTGATGCAGGGACTCTTGCCAAAGGGGTGCATGGTGGCCTACCAGGGATTCATACAGTCTCTAGCCCATTTCCCAACAAGTTCTTCCCCAAACCCCTTCTGTTACCCAATCCACTGCATGTCCTGCCTTCTTCTATGCTCTTTGCTGAAAAGAAACAGCTGTATCTGCAAACCACTCCCCAGGTTTCTGGTTATGCCTTTGCTTGTTTCCCCCAAGAGCAGTATTTACCAAAATGCTAGCAAGTCTGATGATTTTATCAGCAACATTCAGCATGCAGCAGCTGTTGTTTCCAGTGCCTAAAGAAAGCTGATGCAAATGCAGCAAACTGAGAGAACCTGCCAGCAGTTTCTGAAAGCCTTGAACCCCTGACAAATAAAAGCTGGGGTCTGATGCCTGCTGCTCCCTGGATGGACTGGCAGCATCCAGCACCATTGGGGCTTGGCAATGGGAACAGTGCTGACCTGGAGCTGTGTTTACCTGTAGGGACTGTTTTTAATGCATATCTACACTGGTCAACTCTGGTTGAAAAGAATTATCAAGTAGGTCAGTCAAATCTATATGTTCCCCTTCCTTTATGTACCCATGGCCAGAAAGAAACCAAGCATAGCACAGAGTAAAAATAGCATATGTGTCACCCTGTGCCCCTCTGGCTAACACAGTGCTCAGAGCTCTGTATCAAAGGTCAAGTCACCTTCTGATCATGGAAACTCACTCAGAGGAAAAGGCCTGGCTGCAAACACATCTATACTGAAAAATGAGGTGTATTATTAGAGGAGCTCAGGAAGGCATCTCAGCTGCTAAGCAGGGCATTTATCTCCCATGTTACACACCAGTGTGGGGTGCTGGGCTTCCATGCTGGCTGGGCAGGGATGCACTACTCACATGAGGCAATTACACTGAACAGAGAAAAGGGAAACCTGGGGATGAGTGATATGAAACTAGAGTTTAAGTCTCTACTGTTTAATTCAGCAGATTTTCAATAATCTAGATAGAAAAGCCCTTACTAATAATTCCCTTGGTGAATCAGGCTGTGGTTCTGACCTTGGCAACAGTAAGGAGTAACAGTCAGGTCTTAGCTCAGATGTCTCCCTGAGTTCCCTTTCTGACTGTTCTTACTGTAACTGTGGATTTGTCTCCCCAGTCCACGTTTCTCTTTAACCTCCTACTACTTGTTTTTTGTAAGGCTGAGAGTTACCCAAGATCTCTTCACAGGTTCCTGGGATACAGATTGAAAACACATGCATGCTCTGGGGGTTTACAAAAGCACAGACCTCTCCAGGTAAAGGACATATGGGTGTTTTTGTGATGAGATGGGAGCCTGTACAGACACCTGCACAAAGTGTTGCAGGCAGTGTGAGCAGAAGCTGCTGGTGGGGAGGGAATGGAGGGACAGCAATAATATGCATATGACTTCTGCATGCTTGAAAGGGCAAATGGAGAGAAGTAATAGTCTCCCAGGAGACCCTGACCTCTGGAGTAGTTCAATCTCACCTAAGCTCAAAGGCCTGTCACATCATTGCAGCTTTAGGAAATGGATGTCTCTGCAGCTGAAGACAGAATGGCAAACAGTCCATGATATAAAGTGCTGCCAATTATGGTTCTTCTATTCACCCACAGAAGTGATGGACTTGTACATGTGTGCCTAGAGCAGGATGTTTCTGCTCATAAAGTGTCCACTTATCTCTATTTACATCCCTTCCTAGCCCCCAACACTAGGCTGACTTCTACCACTCTTGTTCAGAGGAATAATATAATGAAATGTGACCTCTTTAGTACATGCAAGAAAAGAGAACAAATATGCTAGTCCCACAAGATGAGGTTAACAGCAGTCTGGAAGAGTGGAAAGCAGGCTTGTCTCCAGTGAAGCACTATGTTTGATGGCACATATTAATTTAGCATAAGCCTGCATTAATGTTCCTATTTTATTTTACCATCCACATACAAGGAGCAGTGCAGGTACCTTTATTCCTGGCAAGCAGTATATTACTATGTAAACTACTCCATTATTCTTTATGATGCAGCTTCCAGAATAATAGATTCAATTCACATTTATTGTAAGTAAGACTCTCAAAACTTGGACATATATGTATATGATGAGGGTACTGGGAGCTTTCAAAGGTGAGGTCTTTCCCTTTATTGTGTTCTGTGTAGTATACCTGAAGTATTATGAATTCTTTAGCAACATATGCAAACAACCAGAACTGTTCTCTTAGTATTAATGATCCTTGTTAGATAAAATAGAAAGCATCTTTAAAATAGCAGAGCCTTTTTAAGACCTTAATATTTTCTGGCATTCTTGAATAACAATCTAATAGAATTAATATAACTTTCTACTAATAGAGTCTTTTCCATCTCTTTGGGTAAAAAGCAATGAGCCATGTACAGCAGCAGAATCTGCAGTCTAGGGATGTCACAGAGGCACCCACAAAACAGTGACAGCTACTCAAAAATGGCAACTTACTGTAACCAAAATTACATGGAACTCCTTCCAGCACAATCAGACTACAAGTTTGGAGGGACTATACTACTGTATGACAAATTCTTCAGCCTTAAGGAATATTCCTTTCAGAAAGATGAATCCAAATGTGTGTGCACTCACTCAAAAAAGGCAAACCTCCCACTCAAGGGTACCCAAATACACACTCACCAAAAAGGGGGGGGTAAGAGGAGGGTCTGACTGCAAAGCCACTTGCTTGAGAAGCCCAAGTCAAACTGGCTTTCTAGCAGGTGATTATTCATACTCTAGTTGAGCCTGCAGTGTGGTCATTTTAATCAGTTGGAGGAACAAACCCACAACAAGAACCTAGACACAGGAAAATGTTTTGGAGCTCTATCCTAAGACTGTAGACACTTCAGAAAGGGGATGATACTATTGAACTAGAAAGTTCAAAGCAGAAATGGCCAGGATCTTGCAAGTGACTAAAAACAGAGGTAAGGCTCTGCAGGGAATTCAAAAGTTTACTCACCCCTGTATCTTTGAGCTAAGAACAAGCCATAGGATGTACTCGATGCAGCAGCTTAGTTTAAGGGAAAGCTTTGCTTTTCTCACTAAACTACTTACTGTGTCTCCATCATGGAGAAAACAAGAATTTCATAGTGTACCCATCCACATCCAGCAGTGAAGCTATATTAATATAGCTGCACTATAAAGGACAGTGGCTATTTCATGCTTGAATACTTATTCCCAAGTAAACATCTTTATTCAGGCAGTTTTCCAGGAACATTTATGCTGAAATAGGTATTCCCATGTGACTTCTTAGCCCTGAGCAGTTGTGAACACACAACATTTATACCAATTCACTTGCAATTACTTTACCTAAACTGGTGCAACTGCTGTGGACTGGATCTGTTATACTGCAGAAAATATGTACAGGTACAAGCTGTCCCTTGATGAAGCCCTTTGTAAAAACAAGGTTCAAAACAAGTTCAAGTGTTTCGTGGACATTTTGGATTTTGAAGAGACACTTTTCCATTTAAAAAGCACTAGCTTTTCCTCAGACACTCTCACCACATTCATGTGTTTTGGAAGGTTGGTATCCAACACAAGATGATACAAGACTGACTTACCCTTTAAAATTTAGTTTTCTTTATCTAAGTACTTCTAGGGTTTATCTCCTGAAAAATATACATTGCACATAATCAGAAAGAAACTGTAAAGAGTCCAAAGGATGGTTATAAGAATGCTCAGTGCCTAGAATTCCAATAAGGAGATGTAAAGATGGGATTGTCTGGTTGAGTGAAGAGGAGGTTAAACAGCAACCCTATTGCAGTCTGTACAGCTTGAAGGGGAGATAGAAACTCCTTTTGGTAATAACAGACCATATCTAAAAAGTATCAACAACCATTAACTGTTATATGGGAGTTTCAGGTTGAACATAAGAGAAAATCTTCTCACCAGCACTGGAATAGGTTGGCCAAGAAGGCTCAAAATTCTCCATTCTTGAGGGTTCAAGTCAGCTAGTAAAGTCACACTGCTTTAATTTTAGTGCTGGTGATCTTCAGGCAGGAGGTTGAAGAAGAAACCCGCAGAGATCCCTTCCAACTCAAGTTAGTCCTGCCTGGTTCTCACACAGACATAGCACAGAGCCTGCAGACATCCTTTCCCACCAGCATTAGTCCTGGGTCTCAGGCACAGTCTGACAATCCCTTGTGGTCTCCTGTGGCCCCTGGTGCCATAACTGTGCCCACAGCACAGGGAGCATTAAACTCATTGCCCACGGGAAAGTGTGGGCAGTGAT
>VWZO01004591.1:19661-49548 GCA_013396975.1 Bucco capensis | reverse complement strand
CTCTGCCCTGGTGAGGCCATATCTGGAGTACTGTGTCCAGTTCTGGTCTTCCCTGTTTAAGAAAGACAGGGAACTTCTGGAGAGGGTCCAGAGAAGGGCTGCTAAAATGCTTAGGGGACTTGAACACCTCTGTGCTGGGGAGAGGCTGAGCGAGCTGGGGCTGGTTAGCCTGGAGAAGAGCAGACTGAGGGGGGAATCTTATCAATACTTATAAATATTTAAAGGGTGGGTGTCAGGAGGATACAAGTTTGTTGCATTTTAAGGCATATTTGTTGATTAAAGCACTACTCGAGGTTCAAGGCTCTGGTGAACCAAGCCCTGGTGCTATAATAACTAGTTATGAGAGGAAAGGAATGAAAAATCAGGTTCCTCTGTCTCACAAGTGAGGCTGCTGGAGTATGTAAGCATATTTTTTTTCCCTTGCGTATCCAGATTTCATTTTCAGTGAGGCTGATTATATTTTATGAGTCTGTTACTGCGTATTTTTCCCCAACTGTTTCCCAATAGTTTAGCTGTTAAACTTTAACTGTTTGACCATGAGTCAGCGTGAAAAGACAATTGTAGGTTACACAGTGTAATACACTACCTGGAGGAAAAATCTACCAGTCTTCAGTTTTCTTTCTAGATCTTTGTGTGTCATAATCTCATTGCTACACACTTCTCCTCCAATCCTCTGCTCGCATTCAGAAAGTGGAAGTTACTTGAGTTTTAATTCAGTCTTTATTTCACTTTAACCCTGAAATGTCCTAACACGGTACGTAAAGAAATCTCTATTTAAGAGTTCATTTTTGCCATCACCACAAGCTGTGGTGATAGCACCTCTACCTGAGATTTGGTACCACCACAATATAAAAGAATCATTACGACAGTGATTGTGAGATAGCTTGAAATGGATGGCAGAATGAACAGATATTTCCAGCTTCACCTCAGCATTAAACTGTAACATTGAAAAGCTAATGAGCTAAAAAAGAATGGATAAGAAAGTTAATAATGCACTGCAGAGTAGAACATTTGAGAGAAACTTCTCCTCCCCTCCATCCCAGGGCTAATTAATGTGATCTGTTCTAATAAAAATAGCCTAAGCACTACTTATTCATTTTTAACACCCTGTATTCCAAGTCAATGTATAAATTCTCTTTGTAAAACTACAGAAGGTATGAGTAGTTATGAATCATGCCACTTAACAAGGCACTTTCAATTGTGCAAGAAAATCCAAGGCAAGGACACTGATTTTCCAAGTGGTTTATTGTATTCATATTGCTATTAAGGAGCCCAAGTGGGTTCTTCTAGCAAATAAATGCTTTTTTTTCTTGTATTGGTGCATGTGTTACATGCTCCCAAAAGAAGACTACAAAGTCTCTACCAGCTTCTGCCCCAATTTATAGTCCATGAATTCTTACTGAAGTCAAAATGGTTGCATAAGATGCACTTGCAGTTTTGGCCTACTCTGTTAAAATACCAACAGCAGGCAAGAAATTGCTAGAATGAACACCATAGAATGCAAATTGGCCAACTCACCTTAAAGGGAACTTAGTCACACCCTAAGAAGAAGAAGAAGATGACTTTCAAGCTGAGAGAAACTCACATGCAAGCTAAAGGGAGTCATAAATCAATGACTTATGCCTAACTGCTCCCACATTTATAGACACTGTCCTATTCCTAGAGGATAAATAATGCTTCATTGTCTCTATTCTGCACTCAAGTGCTTTTGATCAGTTCATTCATACATGCAGACTGTTACGTCTTCATTTTCTTTCCCTTTACATTAGAATCAAAGAATCATAGAATGGTTTGGCTGGACCTGTAAATATCACCTAGTCCCAATCTGTTGTCATAGGCAGGGGCATCTTCCACTAGATCAAGCTGCTCAGAGCTCCTCACACACTTCCAGTGATGGAGCATTCATGAATTTTCTGGGCAACCAGTTCCTGTGTCTCACCATCCTCACTGTAAAAACTTCCTCTTTATGTCCAATCTAAATCCACTCTCTTTCAATTTAAACTCTTTTTCCCTTGTCCTCTCACTGCAGGCTCTTATTATAAGTCTCTCACCATCTTTCTTACAAGCCCACTTTTTAATATTGAACAGCCACAGACATGCTGTATATTGATGCTTCCTATGAAAATTGATTGAGAAACCAGTAAGATTTCTTGTCAGTGTTCCTCCTTGGGGAAGAACTGACATCCAGAGTTGTTCTTAACTTTAGACTTTCTAAAGTAGAAACTAAAACAACAAAAAAATACACAGGGCACAGTAAATTGAGAACTAATGCTAAACTGGTTTGTTTTCCTTAGTTTGGCAATATCTTCAGTAAAACAGCACATATATGCTGTACATGGAGAGTAGATTTGTTCTGTAGATATAATTACTGTAAGTAAAAAATGCTTTGGAAATGGGTTGGAGCAAATTTCAACCTGATTGTTGATTGTGCTATTGGATATGACTGGGGAGCATTTATTATGAGGAGATGCTAGTTATTTCTCATTAACATCAATTGTTCCCATGTCAATACTTGCTCTAAGGAACCTTCATAGGCAGATTGTTAAATTACAAATGGAAATCACTACATAGACTAGCTGTCTTGTGAACTTCACCTAACTTGACAACACCCAGGAGTCACCAGGTGATTTTCAAAGAATGGAGCTCACAATTACAGAACTTTATTATCAATAGATGGGTTGATAAGAAATTTTGGCTGCTAATCATCATCATGGCTAGGCTTGGCGGACGCAGCTCCGGGGAGGGCTCCATCCACGCTCTTCCCAAGCGCTTTTTCCAAGCGCTGCTGGCTGCAAAGGCCAATTTGGGACAGACAAGAGCAGTTGCAAAAGGCACAGCACAAGGACTCCTCAGGAGGTAGAAGCTGCAAGACACGATTCTTTCTACGCTGTCTTTTCTCCTCCAGAGTGATCCTGCGTGCCTGCTCCAAACCATCGGCGGCATTCAAGCTAGTGTGTGTGCAGAGCTGCTGAGTGGAGGCCAGAGGAGAGCAGTTCAGGGGAGCAATATGGCCAAGGCTGAGCTGTTGTTTCAGGGAGTCCTTGCATCTCCTCTTCGGGGCTCCTCTCTTGCCACAGCCAGGGGCAAGTTCCCCATAGAGCATGATCTTAGGCAGGCANGCTGCAGAGCTACTGCTGTATGGGCAACAAGGGCAGCGTCAGCAGCACAAAGCAGCTCCCAGACGAGATGGTTCATGGTTTTAGTATAGGCCTTCAAATGCCTTAGCTTAAATAGACTACTAATAAAACTGCTAATAAAACTGCAGATACTGGAGTTCATTTGGACCTTGTGTTAAGAGATGTACTTAAAGTAAACCTTGAGCCATATTGCTAGTGGTTCCTGGGGAGATCCCACCCTGCCTGCTGCCCAGGTTGCTGACATGCACAGTCAGCTTGCTCTCAGACTGCCTGGAAGCAGTGTGGATCCCATAGGTGTCACTCACTTGCTGCCTCTAAGTGGCACTGTGGCTGCACAGAACTGGAGAAGGGAGTACAATGGTCTCCAGCAGTTTTAACTGTGTTGGTTCTGAAAAGGTGACATGGATGTAACCTCACCTACCAAGGGCTTAATCCACTCAGTTTGTAGTTTGCAGTACTGATTTTTAATAGGAATGCCAAAGCAAGGTAAATTCTCTGAAGAGTTCCAGTGATAGACATCATTACCTTTAGCAGGAGAATAGCAACCTGAATTAGAATCAAAATATGACTTAACACTCCATAGCCTTCCATACATCTTATCATCTCTATCTAAAAAAGGGACTTTGCCATTTCTGGAGTTACTTTACTGCTATCAGTATTGTCATTTCCTTAGTTTTATGCAGAATTTGCCTTTTACATAGCACTATTTCCCTGTTTTCCAATTTTTATCTTTCATCAGTGTCTATGTTCATGTCCATTAGCTGATCTCTTTTCTCTGCTAAAGAAAGGACTTGAGCCCAACACTGTGGCACTTCACTCTGCTGAGTGTTTAAGGGCTCAGCTCCCCTGCACAAGGGAGCACAGTGTAATGCTAGTGTTGACTGACCTGAGCTGTTAGATTTGGTGCTTACAGCTGAAGAGCAAGCACACTGTCTGGGCCACCAAATCTGCCACTTCCTCTGCCATCTCATTCTGCAGTGTGACTCTAACCTAATAAAATCTTCCTTTTCATCCATTTTCTTGTGGCTACACATTTCCCCTGATCTATTTCACTAATTATTTTCCTAGACATGAAGAATCTGTCCATATGAAACAGAAAATGCAAGTCTTACAGCTGGGAGCATCTCTGTCTTCACAAATTCAGAGTAATCAGGTCATGGTTACTAGTATCCAGATGTCATTTATCCTTAATTTCAGGAATTTTCTTCTGAATTCATCATGGACCTGTAAATCCTGAAGGCTGATTCAGAGAAGAAAGCTGTAATAATTTTTAATTAGAAGGGAAATGTAATTCAAGACAAGCTACTCCTAATTATTTTACACTGATGAGGAGGATAGGGAGTATATACATCAAAGTACCCTGCCACTCTTTAGCTTCTGCCTCTTACATCATTTTATTATGGTATTCTTTAGCAATCAATGAGGAAGTCAATAAAGAACTCAAGATTTTAAGTCTCTGAAAGTGAATTTCTTGGACTTCAGCAAATATGGTTACTTATTATATGGAGGTCTAAAGTAATTATTTTCTCTGTTCATTTACATGTCTATACTATATTACATATTGGACTTGGTTGATTGGACTTGATGATCTCGGAGGTCTTTCCAGCCCGATCGATTCTGTGATTCTGTGATATGTTAAAAAGAATATGAGCCTGTCCATGCTTCAAGTTGTTTTGATCTTCCTTGCAGATGGGTGATTGCAGCTCTGTAGCACATACTAGGTAACGTCCCTCTTGAGATCTCTAAACTGTAGCCAGCAGCAGTGGTTCTGCACAACTAGACCTTAGCAGGTACATCTAGTCTGTGAGACAGAGTAAACTGAGGAGAGATAACTTTGGGAAAACAGACTTCTCCAGTTCTCTGAAGGCTATGGTTTAGATCAAAGAGAGGTTAAGTGGAGCAGAACCAACAAAAAAGTATAATCCTCTGATGCTTAAATGCTTGCTGATTGATTGGTTGCTTGATTTACTGAAGCCTTTCTAAGTCAGGTGCTGGTAAGAGGAACTGGTGTTAGCAGACTTGAATGTGCCAGTGCTTTGCTAGATGTGACTAAAAGAGGAGGGCTGAGCATCCAACTGACTCTGTTTAAACAGGGAGAAAAGTGTTAGAACAAGAACAGGGAGCCCACACCTAAATAGCAGCTGAGAATGTGGAACAGTAGTGTAAATGGAAGGGAGTTCCTGTGTAATAGAGTCAACTGAATCCTGCTATTAGTAACAGGCAGAGGATTGTAGTGCCTGGAGTTTCAGCTTTCTCTCCATTTGTATTGCAGTGGTTGGCCTTCAGAGGCTTAGCTTGAGGCTTTCAGTCTGGGATATTTTGTGGATAACAGCTTCTGATTCTCCTCCTCCTTTTTTCTCACTCTCTTTTATTCATTATGCTTCAAGCCAAAGCTTGAGGCAGCAGATGAATTTAACAGCATGAGATCAGCAAATGCCTGTTATGATGAACTGAGAGAGAGAAAAACCCTAACTTAGCTCTATTGATGCAAAGGAGAATAATTGCTTGTGAGTCAGCAGAGCTAGGGTTTCACTCTGTGCAGCTAGACTCCTACTGAGTACTTGAAAGTGGAACTGGCACTTTTAATGGTATTCTTACAGACATTGCAGAAGATGTTGATGAAGAAAAAAAAATACCAAGATGGTAATAGTTATATTCCAAATCATATTAACAAGCTGGGGACCATTTATATTTATATAGCAATGACAATTCAAGTAGAGCAAGTGTTGTTTCTGATGTATCTTGACTTCCTTAAGGAGCATCAGGAATACTTTCTGGTCATTAAGAGCAGCCTGCTTTCTTGGACAGTGTCCTATACATTGACGTGTAGGTGTTCAAATAAACAGTAGGTGGCCTCAGAACATTAGTGTTGCTCTTCACTGGCACATGGAAAGTGAGGGCAGGAGCCCTGCTGATTCTCTGTGGATAGGTACAGCTCCTTCTCTAATTTGATGAAAAATACTGAGCTCCATTCTGCAGCCCAGCACTATGCTATTACTTTCACCTAGAACAGGGCCATGTGTTAAACAGATCTAATTTTGTTTTGCTGTTTTAAACACATTTTGACCATTGATAGGTCTCAGACATTAGAAGAAATAACTGTGTTGCACAGGGAAGATGAGGAGATGTGCAATTCTCATTTTTTGGTGTAGCATATCAGATATACTAGCTGCCTGTGGTGGTGACAAAAGGTTGGAAAATCCATTTGCTGCTTTATTGACAAATATTCAAATGAGGCTAGAGAGATGGGCAGGGAGAAACTTGATGAAATTTAACAAGGGGAAATGTAAAGTACTGCATCTGGGAAACAACAAGCCCATGGATCAGTACAGACTGGGAACTGATTTGTTGGAGAACAGCCCTGGGGAAAAAGCTCTAGGAGTGCTGGTGGCTAGGAGGATGCCCATGAGGCAGCAATGTGCCCTTGTGGCCAAGAGGCCAATGGCATCCTAGGATGCATTAAGAGGAGCGTGGCCAGCAGAGCCAGAGAGGTTCTTCTCCCCTCTCCTCTGCCCTGGGGAGGCCTCCCCTGGAATGCTGTGTCCAGTTGTGGGCCCCTCAGCTCCAGAAGGCTAGGGAGCTGCTGGAGAGAGTCCAGCCCAGGGCCAGCAAGATCCTGAAAGGAGTGGAGCATGTGCCCTAGGAGGACAGGCTGAGAGAGCTGGGTCTCTTCAGCCTGGACAAGAGGAGACTGAGAGGAGACCTCAGCAATGCTTAGAAATATGTGAAGGGTGAGTGTGAGGAGGAGAGAGCCAGGCTCTGCTCAATGGCATCCAATGGTAGGACAAGAGGGAATGGGAGCAAGTTGGACCACAGGAGGTTTAGTATTAGCATGAGGAGGAACTTTGCAGTTCAGGTGCCAGAGCACTGGCCCAGGCTGCCCAGGAGGCTGTGGAGTCTCCTTGTCTGGAGCCATTGCAGAGCTGCCTGGACACATTGCTGTGTGAGCTGGTCTAGGTGCTCCTGCTCTGGCAGGGGGGTTGCACTAGATGATCTTTCTAGGGCCCTTCCAACCCCTGACATACTGGGATACTGTGACAAAGGAGCATTAGGTTTGCCAACCTGGGGTGGAGTTGCAAATTTCCCTCCTTTGGTTTATAAAATACCATAGAATTTCAAGGCCAAAATGTGCTTGGAGCAGGAGGGAAATATGTTCTTGGTGTCTCCAGCTGGTCCACAAACACAAGTTGTCACCAGCTCATCCTTAAAAGCACCAAATCTTTCATTCAAAATGAGACAGGGAAAGCAGTTTTGCCTGGAGGGCAAGTTACTCTTCCTCTCTCTCCCAGTTTACAGTGCAGTAACAAGCATGCTACCAAGGCATGACACCAAGCCTGTTTTTATTATTGATGGACCTTCATGTCTCTTCCAGAGAGAAGCAGCACTGCAGAAAACACACTGGCAGACCCAGCTGTTCTAGAAAAAGTCTCCAAGGGGAAAACTGCTGTGGGAGTGCTGCCATGGGAGTAATGAATCTTTCTGCCTGAGAAAGAAGTGTTTTATTTTGCATCTGCATCCATCACCAGATCTGCCTTTGAACATCTCATCTATCAGGCAAGGCTGGACCTGTCCCTGAGGATGGTTGGCTGACACTAAAGCCAGGACTCCCAGGAGCTCAGCCAGTGTTAGAGGCTGCCCTAGCTCTCCTAGGCTGCTCCAGTGCCCACAGCAGTCCCTGTAAGCAGAGTGCTTGCTGTGGATGAGTTCACCTTGTTCAAAGAGGTGCCTGTTCAGCCTGCCCCTTTCCTTTCACAGCTCCTGTGATGTTCTGCATGCCTTTATCACCTCCTCTGTATAGTAGTTACTGGATCAAGTTGTAGCTGCATGGTAGATACTGAGTTAGCTCTCAAAGCAGCAGTGACAAGCATGAGGTTAATTACCATTTGACCTGCCTGGAGAGTGAATACATTAGCAACTTATTGAGCCTGTCTTTTACTCAGTATCCCACGTGGAGCAAAGGATGAGCCTGGACAACACTGTGCTGCTGTGGCAATGGCAGCAATCTGCATTTGGCTCATTAAAGAACATGATTTGACCTGTCTGAATTTCAATGAGTGCTGACATTTAGCTGAGAATGGAAATCCTCCTGCACTGTCCTGAATCTTGTCCTTCCATTCAAGTTCCTCTGCATTCTCCTGCTGCTGGCTGTGCTCCAGTGCGTGGGAATCCCCAGTGCTCTCCACTCTGTAATTAGCTGGCAGAATGAGGCAGGGGGAGAGGATGTGCAATTTTCCCTTGCCATGGAATTATCATCTGTGTGTGAGATAAGAAGATCCTTCATTCATTAATGTGATTTCAAAAGAACCCTTCAGTTTCGCTTGTATTCCAACTGAAAATAACAATCTGAAATGCTGTTTGGTGAGTTATCAGTCCAGACTACTTAAGTCACAATTTAATGACCTTTTTTTGTGTTTACTGGGCCAGATTCATACTTGGATTAATTTTTATAATGCCACTGGCTTAGCTGGAACAATGCTAGCTCAAACTGTTGAGGGTTTGACTCTTGGTTAAGTATCCATATCAGTTTTGCACAGGCTGAAAATATCTTCTAAATTGTAGGAAAAGCTCAGAAAGCATGAAAGTACAGGAATTAATTTTAAACAGCACATTCTTATTTTTATCAAAGTATGAGAATGTTTTTTCTTCTCATCCCATCCATTTTACTGTCTGGGGTGATTTAATATTGGTCATCTTGAGCAGCTTTGGTGCAGAGCAGAGCTAGGTTGAATAATCTTCCTATGGTCCTTATCTAAAGAGATGTTGTGTTCAGTATGGATGAATCAACACATAAAACTCTGTGCCTTGCTTATATACTCTTGACTGAATCATAGACTACATCTGCATCACAGACTGCATCTGGTGTGTTGTATAAAACTGGAGTCTAGGAGCATCTTGCTAAGACAGTATCTTACCATAAGGCCAGGGAAAATGCTACATAGTCCTAGACCCTGGGTCTCTTCTGAGTTCAATGTGGTATGTCCCTTGAAGGTCCAAAACCACAATTACTACTTTCACGTGGAGTTTTCTCCAAGTTCAGATTCATAGCTGATATGAGGCTGTGAGTCCAGTCCAGTAGGAACTTGTTTTCACAGTAGGGGATGGAAGGGACAGGAGAGCTACCTGAGGATTAGAGGAAGGCCAATGTTATCCCAATCTTCAAAAAGGGCAAGAAGGAGGCTCTGGGTAGCTCTAGGCCAGTCAGCCTCACCTCCATTCCTGGAAAGGTGATGGAACAGCTTGTTCTTGCCACCATCTCCAAGCATTTGGAGGAAACAAGGCTTATCACGAGTAGTCAACATGGATTCTGTAAAGGGGAAGTCCTGCTTGACTAATCTGATAGCCTTTCATGATGGCATAACTAGGTGGATAGATGAGGGGAAGGCAGTGGATGTGGTTTTTCTTGACTTTAGCAAAGCTTTCCATACTGTCTCCCATGGTATCCTCATTGCCAAGCTTCAGAAGTGTGGATTGGGAGACTGTGCTGTGAGATGGATTGGGAACTGGCTGAAGGACAGAGCCCAGAGAGTTGTGGTTGGTGGAGCAGAGTCTAACTGGAGACCTGTGACTAGTGGTGTGCCCCAGGGGTCAGTGCTGGGGCCAGGACTGTTCAATATATTCATCAATGATCTGGATGAAGGGGGAGAGTGTTCCCTCAGCAAGTTTGCAGATGATCCCAAGCTTGGAGGAGTGGCTGGCACACCAGGAGCTGTGCTGCCATCCAGAGTGACCTGGACAGGCTAGAGACATGGGCAGGGAGAGACTTAATGAAATTTAACAAGGGTAAGTGTAAAGTACTGCATCTGGGAAAGAACAACCCCATGGATCAGTACAGACTGGGAACTGATCTGATGGAAAACAGCCCCGGGGAAAAAGATCTAGGAGTCCTGGTGGATGGAAGGATGACCATGAGCCAGCAATGTGCCCTTGTGGCCAAGAGGCCAATGGCATCCTAGGATGCATTAAGAGGAGCGTGGCCAGCAGAGCCAGAGAGGTTCTTCTCCCCTCTCCTGTGCCCTGGGGAGGCCTCCCCTGGAATGCTGTGTCCAGTTGTGGGCCCCTCAGCTCCAGAAGGCTAGGGAGCTGCTGGAGAGAGTCCAGCACAGGGCCAGCAAGATCCTGAAAGGAGTGGAGCATGTGCCCTAGGAGGACAGGCTGAGAGAGCTGGGTCTCTTCAGCCTGGACAAGAGGAGACTGAGAGGAGACCTCAGCAATGCTTAGAAATATGTGAAGGGTGAGTGTGAGGAGGAGAGAGCCAGGCTCTGCTCCATGGCATCCAATGGTAGGACAAGAGGGAATGGGAGCAAGCTGGACCACAGCAGGTTTAGTATTAACATGAGGAGAAACTTGTTTGCAGTTCAGGTGCCAGAGCACTGGCCCAGGCTGCCCAGGAGGCTGTGGAGTTTCCTTGTCTGGAGACATTGCAGAGCTGCCTGGACACATTGCTGTGTGAGGCCTCCCCAGGGCAGAGGAGAGGGGAGAAGAACCTCTCTGGCTCTGCTGGCCACGCTCCTCTTAATGCATCCTAGGATGCCATTGGCCTCTTGGCCATCAGTTCTCAGTTCTGTGCCTTGGACCACTTCAGCAACATAAACAGAACCAGATCCTCATCCTTTTCATTTTTCTTTCTAAGAATCTTCCCAGGTTTCAGTAATGATATGGCCACCAACACTGTGTTTCATTTGACCTAACTTTTATTATATAAATATTAGGCTTTGGTCTAAGGCAGCATCTTACTACACATGAGAGCAAAAGCCACATCTGAGTTCTGAGATTGCTAGTGTGAGGTGAGCTGAATTTCAGTAAAAAGTTGTGCACGGAGAAACAAGTGGTGGATGTTTGGGTTAGGTTTTAGTCTGGCTGCTGACAAATCTTGAGTAAAGCACTGAAGTTCAGTGCCTGTCAGAATGCAATAATAAATTTCACCTGTCTCTTAAATGGAGTACTAAAGGACCACAAACATTTTGAGATCTCTAGCTCAGAAGCGCTGCTGTGCAATTGTAATCAGAAGGTATGATAACATGTTTATAACTGTGACATGTTGGCATGAGCACTAATGAGAACAGAAATTGTATTTATGGGAGGAAAAATGAAGCACAGAGCTTCAACTTGTGAATAATTCCTATAGTGTTATAAATCTCCCCACTTCTCCACAGCAATTTAAAAGGCAAGGCCCTGTGTCCTGACAAATGTGCTGCCTCATTCAGACAAATATAATGCACCAGAGGAATTTAAACACAAAATGGTCTTGGGAAAGATGCATAACAAAGCCTTGAGGGAAGATATGATTTAAGGAAAACCGTGCAGGAGGAACGAGAGGGTAAATGATGCACAGAAGTGGGAGGCTGGTTGGAGAAAAAAGATAAGAGTGGGAGAAATAGACAGATATACCCAAATTTTGTTTACAATTACACTAGCATTTTTTTTTCCCAGAAGTACTTGCCTTTGGAAAGCCTAGATTTCTTTTTGTTGTTTTTCTCTTAATAACCAAGGACCAGTCCAAGCCAGAAAAAGAACAGCATATAGTGTGGTCAGTACTCTGGCATGGGCTTGCAGAACTTGCCGTTTTAGAAGGAATAAGGGTGGGTGGGTGTGTTTTCTCCCTATGGGATAAGATATAGTTTGTTTTTCTGAGACATAGAATCATCAAATCAGGGTTGGAAGGGACCTTAANGAACTGGATGCAGTACTCCAGGTGAAGTCTCATGAGAGTGGAGTAGAGGGGGAAATAGTTTATTGTAGTTTAAAGCTTTTGACTTCACAAGAAGCTGAGGAATCCAGATGATTTTTTATCTTTAGTGGACTAGATGACCTGAAAGTTCTTCAGCTGTTAGACTTTATACCTACATCTACCTTGCAGATAGAAATACAGCAGGTCAGAAAAGGTAATAGATAAACTCTTGGATAGTAAGTACATAAAGAGATATTAGAAGGACCCTTAAAACACTGGTTGCAAAGGCCAGGCTCACATGTTCTCCCTAATTAACATGTCTCACTGCCACTACTTGGCATGCAGTATTAGGCCAGACAGACCAAAGGGCAAGGTAGAGTATGTCTTATATCCTTAGGCTCATGCTTTGCTTTTGAGGCTGAACTCACCTGTAGACTTAGCTAAAGTTTGTAATCACGAGATCTTGGCATATTCATGGAGAAACTGGCTAGGATGTCCATATTAAGGTGAATGCTGGGCACTGGAGGGAAGCTGGTAGGATACAAACACTGCCAGACTGTTCCAAGTGTCACCTGCAAAACAAGGAGACTTGCAGGAACCCCACAAGATCAACATAAGATTTAACACACCTAGAATTTTGCCTGAAGGGAAATACTAGGATGGCATTCAGAAGAGTGTAGGGAGTGCAGACAGAGCAGAACAAAATGCCAGTTGACTGGAAGCTTCTCTGTTGTCTCAGCTAATGTTTAATACCCTTTTCAAAGTGTGACACATACCAGCCCAAGTGTGGGAGGTAATTCTGTATCACTGGCCTAAGCTTCCTCCCACACAAAGCAAATGCTTTTACTCAACCTATCCTCAGCTTTCACTGTGAGGATACACAGAGCCAGTTCTTCACCTCTTGGAAGTTGTATTTTTGATTCAAGAATGCTCTCATACACACATTTGCAAGTAAATCTGTTCTGAGCACACTGCAAACAACAGTAGGTGCAACAAGTTGTGCAATCTTTGGCTCCTGAAAACTATTGTTCTCTAGACTAGGATTCATCCTCAGAGGCCTCACAAAGGCAGGTGGACACTCTCCCAAACTGCATTTCATTACAATGCCATTACCTACAGTCAGAAATCTAACTGCCCTGACTGCTTTGGCAGATGCCAATCACTCAAGGTGAACAGATGAGTGTACTCTGCCTGGACTTTAGGTTGCCTTTCAGGAATATGTATGTATCCTATAGGTATCCACATGAACACATTGTGGGCATAGTGCAGCTGGAGCTAGATGTGGGCACCTGGACCCCACTTCTCGTGACTAGTATCTGCTGCACTGCCTTATACTCTCACTTGATTGTACTGATTAGTGAGTGGATTCATATACCTAGATAGATATCTGTAGTGCCATTTCAGCCTCCAACCACCTCTGCAAAAAGGTAGGGGTTTCCTAGAGGCTCCTTACCATGGCTGCCAGCCCTATGGAGGTATCTTGCTCAGGGAAATTCCAATGGCATTACATACTATATTTGTTTCATTGAATGAAGATCAGGTCTCCATTGCCTATCACAGGATTTTAAAAAGCTACACTACTCCTGTCCTTTATTGATCCTGGTAGGCCCTCATTGAACTCTCTCCAATATGTCCATGCTCATGTCCATGGGGAGTCCAGAACTTGGCACAATACTGCAGGTGTGACTGAGTAGAGAGGATTGACAGGCTGGTAACACATTGCTTAATGCAGTCTAGAATTCCATTTGCCTTCCACAATAATCTAAACTTAAAGAGTCTGGGGCACCCTGTTCTAGGGGAACCTACTTTAGCAAGGGATTGGATTAATGATGTCCAGAGATCCCTTCCAACTCATAGAATCCTAGAATCCTAGACTGGTTTGGGTTGGAAGGGACCTCTGGAGCTCATCTAGTCCAACCCCCCTGCAGTGGCCAGGGACATCCCCAACTAGAGCAGCTTGCCCAGAGCCCTGGCAAGCCTCACCTGCAATGCCTCCAGGGATGGCAACTCAACCACCTCCCTGGGCAACCTGGGCCAGTGTTCCACCACCCTCGTGGGGAGGAACTTCTTGCTAATGTCCAGTTTAAATCTACTCTTCTCCAATTTAAAGTCATTGCCCCTTGTCCTTTCACTGCAGGCCTTTGCAAACAGGCCCTCTGCAGCCTGCTTGGAAGTTCCCTTTAGGTACTGCAAGGTCACTAGTAGGTCCCCTGAAGCCTTCTCTTCTCCAGGCTGAACAATCCCAGCTCCCTCAGCCTGTCCTCAGAGCAGAGGTGTTCCAGCCCCTGAGCATTCTCATGGCCTCCTCTGCACCTGCTCCATCAGCTCCATGTCCTTTCTGTATTGAGGGCTCCAGAACTGGACCCAGTATTCCAGATGAGGTCTCTGAGAACTCCTACCATTCTTTGATCCTGTGATTCTGTGAAACATCTATCCTTGTCCATCTAACCTTGCAGCTTAGATTGTTGGCTAACCCAAAACCAGAAGGACAATGTTTTGTTTCAGAGCTTGTTTTCAGGCTGTCTTTTTGGTCTGCCACGCTTAGTACAGAACTTAAATACCTGGAAATCGGGAAATTTGGTGCAGCAGAGCTGAGTGTGGGTGAGATGTCTTTCCTTGAGGTGATATGAGTAAACATATATGAAAAATATCTGTTAGACATCTAGAAAACCTTGTGGTTTGCCCTAGATGCAAATGCTGAAAGATGGAGAAAGAATTGCAGATGGAAACTCAATCACCTAAAGACACTTGGAAATATATTTTCAAACAGGTGAAATTCACTTCTACTGTCAGACCTTGCAGAACTCTCAAAACAGTCTCTGAAAAAAACCCCAAACAACCCAACAACAGCAAACAACAAGAAAACCACCTCAACAGGTGATTTCATCAATCACTATTATTTTCTTCTGTTAAATGAAAATGATAGTACATTCAGCTTGGACTTTTAGAGGTCAAATACTCAGATCCTGAAGAATTTTTCCCATTTTTCTCCTCCAGCTATCAAACTCCAAGTTTCCTTCTCAATCCTGAGGAAGAAACTACAAAGTAAAATGTGCTTGTTAGCACAACATTTCTCTTCCCATTAGTTCCCACTGTTATCAGCATCACTTCATCTGCCATATGTTTTGCATTTTAGGTCTTGCTTTAGATACTCCTAAATTCTGCCTGGAAAGCACAAAAATAATTATGAGTCCAATAAAATTTGAAGTAGAATATACTCTCCATGTGATTTTTTATGTTTGCCATCTTGATAGATTGGTGCAGTGGAATCTCAATTTTACTGTTTCCCTGTCAAAATAATTTTAGTTCCCCTCGAGGAAGAACTTAGTGAAACGAAGATATTTTTTATCTTGGAAATGTGAGATTTTTTTGTCACAGGATGTCATGTGCAGGAAATGCAGAGCTGTTCTGCTGAGTCACTCCCACAGCTGCACCACCTTGGTTCCATTAGCTCCAATTCAGAAAAACAAAGGAGTAGCACATGCCTCAGAGGCAGTGTCCTGGGAGTCAAGACCCAAGAAGGAATCCCTCAGCATGGTCATGCTTAGAGATACATGACTTGTGGCATTCAAGTCTCCAATAAAACATCATCTTGGACTATCCCCATACAGCATTTATGTATGGTTTTTATGTGTATGAACTGAGTGAATGAAAGAGGAAACTTATAAGCTCAAATAGTATCTAACTACAAACTGTACATGCCACTTTGAGCCTCTGTCATATCACTATATGCATGAACTCTATGTATGCTCCAAAGGAAAAGGGAAGTCCTGGTCATGTTATGTAGATGGATTGTGAACTATGCAGATGCAATTATCAGAGGAATTAACTGCAATCTCTTATCCCAGTCTCTACAGCACATGCAAAATCAAGCTCTAAAACATTTTAACTGGAAAAGTTAAAGAGCTATTTAGAGAGATTTCAAAATGCACATTTTTTTGGTGAGCCCATCGACTAAATTATAGATATATCCTTTTAGTTACCTTGTGCTTCAGTGAAGTATGTTTTAGTTTGTTTCTTTCATAACTGTTTCTGTTTTAGTTTGTTTCTTTCATAACTGTTTCTGTTTTATAGTCAATTGGCCAATCTTATACTTTGCAAGGACAAACAGCTTCTCTTCTAAGAAGGGTCTGTTGTGACATGACAAACAATAATGGTTTTAAAGTAAAAGAGGGTAGATTCAAAGCAGATATAAGGAAAGAAATTTTTACAGTGGGGTGGTGAAACACTGGAATAGGTTGCCCAGAGAGGTGGTAGAAACCCCATCCTTGGAAGCATTCAAGATCAGGTTGGATGTAAGCAACCTGATCTCATTGTAGACACAGTTGGACTAGATGACCTTTAAAGGTCCCTTCCAACCCAAAGCATCCTATGACTCTAAACTTGCCTAGTAAAAAGCATATGCTTGAAGCTACCTACCATGCCCTGCTATCTCTGTTTCCAATGGACTGATTGATGTCCCCACCTCAGGCACTAGTGATTCACTCTTAGTGCCTGCTTGTCAACATGTTTTCAAGCTCCAAAGGCCTCTGCACTGCTGATTCTGGGTACTAGTGACATCAACTGTCAGGTGAATGGAGAAAAATATGCCACAACCCTTGTTGTTCAGTGTTTTGCAATAACAGGAGTCAGGAGTGGAACAGGCAGTGTCTGGTGTCAGCACAGAAATAGATCCTTACCAGCCTGGGTAGCTTCAGTTCAGTCTCCTTCCTGTGTGGATCTGCCTTGCCAGACTCAGTTCTTGTTCAACAGCAATCGTATCCACACTGCACGTGTGTGGAGCTAGTTCAACAGCACAATCTGCAAGACTGCATGGTAGGGTTACCTGTCAGCTTCACCTTGAGGCTTTTGATACACACATCTTGACACAGCTCTCTTTAGAGCCAAGAGAGATACATACATTAGAAGGTTATTGTTTCTTGTACCAGCGTGAATGACAGTAGGATTTCCATCGACATCTAGCACATCTCCTGAGGTTGCCATATGGTGGAGTTCCTGCCAAGTTTATTCCTATCCACACTCTAGTAACACCCCCCCCCTTTTTATATCTCAATTGGTGTGTTTAGTCTTCACACTCTTCAGGAAAGCACATGTTGGGGTACCATCCCAATGAAGCATCATTATGGTTCTTACCCTGCACAGTGCATTCTCCCTTCCCTTCAGGATTATTTGATGACACATTTCCTTGTTCCAAACCATGGAAGCCAAGAGAACATATGGTCCATATTGTATAATAACCCCCTGGCAGTCTGCCTCTACGGATGTTTTAGCACATTGTGGGGACTTGATAGCTTGCAACATTTCCTTCTCAGACAGATCATTTCCTGGTAGTTAGTGTTGGCTGTGTTGACAGCTGCAAGTTTGTGTTGGGACAAAGAAACATTTAAGTGAAAGGAATAGCATTAAAATGCTTGTGAGACACAGCATTGAGAGGTGTAAAAGTTTGCACCAAGAGCTGGACTACTGACTTTTGAGATAGCAAATGAAGAGCTGCTTCTTGTCATAAAATACAAGTTGATTCCCCCTTTACATCACATCATTCATAACCCTTGTTCTTAAACAGTGACAACATTCAAGTCCTTCTTTGGGATAAAGAATTTCCAGATTCTGAGCTCATCTAAAGGAATTTCACTCACGTTTTTCTCCAGGAAGATATGAAGTTTCTTCTTTAGTTGCTGCTTCTTGCCTCTAAGCCACAAGTTACTGCTCCATCTATTGAACTGACACAACAGCATGCTTGCCTGCTGAAGCAGTTCCAGAAGCAGTTGCATTGCATGCAGAGGCAGCTGAACTGTGCCATGTGTAGGATGGGATCTGCTTGAAGTGAGATTGAAACCACATCACTTGTCTACCAAAACCATCACTCCATTCATAGATCCTCTTGTCCCTTTTTCTGTTCTAAAATCTTGATTTATACCTCCAGATGCTCTTCACTGGCTTCTGAACAACATTGATCTCTACTATTCTGCATAACTGGGTGAAAAAGGCTAGCCATGAAGATCTAGGCAGAAATATCCATCATTTAGTGTCTCATGGCTTATAAGGGGGATATTAGGTGCTTATGTATGGCCTCAGATGAAATGGACTTTGAATCGTGGATTTACTGAAGTTTTCTCCTTGCTGTTGTTTAGCCTTCTGCCTTCTGTCTTCAACAGGTCATTAAAGCTGCTGAGGACATACAGTGTGACAGATAAAGGCTGAAAGAATCAAGGTATTTATAAATTTGTCCTTCATTTACAGACTGTGTACTAAACCATTGAGGTGTATTTTGAAATGACATTTTGAGGAGATGGCTGTGTGGCACACATTGCTTACCAAGGAGGGGGGAGGTTCAGATTTTGCCAAGAAAAAAGAAGAGGTTTCTGAAATAGGATCCTTACTCATTTGAAAACCTTTTGAAAGGGAAGATGTGAAAGGGAAGAAAAATACAATGGCATTGTACCTCCCATGGCTGACTGGCTGCAGGAGGAGTCCAGGGGAGCAGAAAATGAGACTGCTTTGGTATGATGTAAGGAGACATAAGATGAAAAAAATCCAGACAGTCAAAGAGACACAATCTTGAGAGTGGTGGTGTACTGTGATAACAATAACTGATGATGTGTAAACTTGACTGCAAGCATCTTTTAAACACTTTTGAAATTCCCCAGCTATATTGCTTGCTTCCTATCCTTCCTAGGCCTCACTTTTTAAGGTTGTAGGTTTCCTGGGTTTTGGACAGCACTTACCATAAAAAAGCATGAAATATTGCTGTTTGGCAATGCTGTATAAATGGATTTAAGGCTTCAGGGCTCCATGGCCAGTTTGTACCAGTGCTGGGTGTTCAAGGCAAGATGCTGGGGGGTGGGGGGGCTGTAGGGCCAGCCTCTGTGAGGAGAGGTCAGGTGTGCCCATGCCTGACACAGCTGGTTCCAGATGGCTCCAGCTGCCTCTGCCACAACCCCACTGCAGGACACAGCTGAACTCACCAGCCCTCATGACACAAGTGGGCTTTGCTATAACTTACCCTTAAAATACCAGAGCTGCACAGGCAGCCCTGTGATCTCCAGCCCTCATGAACTGTTCTATCACATCAGACAGAGCAGAGCAGCCTAGGGAGGCTTCAGCAGGGCCATCTGGCACAGGCTTCCAGGAGCCCTGGCTAGGTACCAGATCCAGTCCCTGGAGAGGTCTTGGAGCATCAGCATATTTGTCTCCTCCTAGGAATTCATAGCATCACAGAATGGTTTGAGTTGGAAGGGACTTTCAAGGTCATCTAGTCCAACTAGTGCAGTGAGCAGAGACATCTTCACCTAGATCAGGTTGCTCAGAACCCTGTCCAAACTGGCCTGGAATGTTTCCAAGGATGGGACATCTACCACTTTTCTGGGCAGCCTGTTCTTATATTTTACAACCCTCATTGTAAAAAAAAATTTCTTCTTTGTATCTAGTCTAAATCTACCTTCTTTTGGTTTAAAACTGTTGTCCCTTGTCTTGTCACAATAAGCCCTGCTGAAAGATTGTCCTCATCTTTCTTGTAAATGCCCTTTAAGCACTGAAAGGCTGCAATAAGGTCTCCCAGAAGCCTTCTCTTCTCTAGGCTGAAGGACCCTAACTCTCTCAGCCTTTCTTCATAGGAGAGGTGTTCCACCCCTCATCATTTTTGTCACTCTCCTCTGGACCTGCTCCAACAGGTCCCTGGCTTTCTTGTGCTGAGGGCTCCAGAGCTGGATGCACTATGTGTCCCTTCCTTAGGACAGAGCCTGTTCACCCTGTGCTAGCAATAACACCTGCCTGTCTGTGGAATGGGGTCCTCTTCAGCCCTCCCTGGGAACAAATGAATGCTTCTCACTGTCCTAGTCTGTTGTCTTCCACAGAAAACTGCCTGAGCACTCTGCCTGGCATCTTCCTCAACCTGTACAGAGGCAAGTTACCTGACACATGCAGACTGCACCAGTGGCTGAGTCACAAGTCAGGAGTCTGACTGTAGTGTTCTTTGTTTCATCTTGTATTTGTCCCTTGGCAGAGAATAATCTTTGCACACATACCTCATTATGACCTCCTTCATCTTGTTCAGTTCAGTTAACAAGACAGATGAAGACCCTTCTGCTGCACTGATCAGAGGAGGAACAGTTATATCTTCTAGATGCTGCTCTTTGGGCTATTCATACAGAGCAGAGAAGATGGCTTTTTCAGCATTCTCAGATACACAGTCTGCTGTTCATATATCTGAGGACAAATGTATCTGCCTTGGAGCAGGAGCCAATTGAGCCCTCCCTAGGAATTAATGTGTTTCTCTTCTTGGAGCAGATGCCTATCCAGCCCATGTATATATATATATATATAGGAGCTGCCTATCTGTGGCAGCAGGGTGCATTTAGCACTCCCTGGGAAATCATACACATCAATCCTTGCAGCAGGGACCTGATCAGCCTGTGCTAGGAAGAAGCACCTTTGTATCACCTTTACCAGGGCCTATTCAACCTTCCCTTAAAATTAATGTGTGTCTGCCATTAGAGTGGAGGCCCTTGCAAACAGGGCCCAGCTCTCTCTGCACAGGACTATGCAGCCCTACCTGGGAATTAATGCCTCTCTCTCCTTTGAGCAGGAGTGTGTTCAGTCCTTTCTGGGACTTAACCTTTCCTCTCTTTGCAACAGGGGACAGTTCTGTCTGTGGCAGCAAATGGTGCCTGCTTAGCTGTAGAGTGAGGGCTTATTCAGCCCTCCCTGAGAATCAAGGCATGTCGTCAGCCCACCCTAGGAAATAATGATGCCTGCCATTAGGGTAGAGGCCTCCCTAGGACTTACTGCACATCCTCCTGGCAGGAGGAGCCTATTTAGCCCTCTCTGGGAATTAATGCATGCCTATTGCAAAGATGTGAGTTCATGCAACCCTCCCTAGGAAATAATCAGAGAATCATAGAATCATTAAGGTTGGAAAAGATCATCAAGTCCAACCACCTTTGTACAGGCTGGAGAACCAAGTCACCCATGCACTGCCACATTAGTTGTACAAGCAGTAAACCACTATGATGGCAAAAAAAAAGACCTATACAGTGGGTAACTCTGCAGGGGAGGAAGGCATGCCAGCAGGGTGAGCTTCTGTCTGCAACCATGCCTGTGCAACTGCACAGAAATCAATGTGGTTGCATGGCTACGACTGAGGACCGTCTTTGGCATGGTGTTCCAAGAGGTCAGTCACACAAACAGAGCAGTTACATCACTCATATTAAATAACATTTGGAAAATAATTGTTTCAGAATCCAATGAGCAGCTCACTCAAGAGATGCCAGTCTTCATTTCTTAGTGCTTCCTTTACATNCTCCCTGGAGCTTCGTTCACGAAGCCAAGTCATACACAGTTGTGTTCATGACTTGGTTGCACAACTGCATACTTGTTTCTTACTTTCATTCACTCTTGAGTATCTCTCCAACATTTTGTGAAGTTAAAAGGGAAAAACATTTAAAGGTAAAGATTTGGTGGGAGAGACAGGGGAAGAACTTGTTGTGAGTGTCTCATTGCAAGGCTGAGGTGTGTTGATCCCAGCTAGCAGGAAAGGCTCCACTCACTCACTCACTCACTCCCCTAGCAGTGGGATGGGAGAGAGAATCAGAAGGGCAAAAGCAAGAAAATCTTACGGGTTGAGATAAAGACAGTTTACTAAGTAAGGCAAATATCACATGCAAGCAAAGCAAAACAAGGAATTCATTCACTACTTCCCATCAGCAGGCAAATGTTCAACCATTTCCAGAAAGCAGGGCTTTACTGTGTGCTGTGGTTAGTAGGGAAGGCAAATGCCCAAATCATATACATTCCCTCTTCGTCTTTCTCTGAGTTTTATAGCTAAGCATGACATCATATGATATGCAATAGCCCTTTGGCTGGCTTGGGGCAGCTGTCCTGGTTGTGGCCCCCCCCCCAAAATCTCTTCCTCACCTCCAGTCTACTTGCTGGGAAGGGAAGAATGGGGAAAAAGAAAAGCCCTTGAGACTGTGCAAAAACTGTTCAGCAGTAGCTAAAACATCAGTGTATTACCAACATTGATTTGGTCACAAAGCCCAAACACAGTGCCATACAGGCTACTATGAGGGAAATAAACTCCACCACAAGCAGGCCCAGAACAAAGGTTAATTTTTCCTTCCAATGCAGTTGGTAGCACACTTGATGCTATAAAACACTGCTGACAGATGCCTTTCGTGTATCTCCCACAGCCTTGTCTCAGCTCTGCTCAGACTGATCCCTCTGCAGCCAGGACACTACATTTTTATCCCCAGCAGCTGCAAGGACAGAGAAACAAAGAATGTGTCCCTACTGACAAGTGGCTGGTCAGGGACATGCCTCTCAGTTCTACTTTGCTTTCAAGATATTTTGGTTACTTTACCATCGTGTTTACCCGAACTCAGTTAATCAAAATTCTTAATTAAATAAGGATTAGTTTTACCCCTCAGGACTTGACAGTACTATTTCCTGGATCCAGAAAAGCAGAAGTCAATATCCCCTGGATAGCTTCCCAGCACAGTGCTTGGAGAGAGCCACACTGCAGCTTGTGGAAAGCCAGTTATGCAAGAAGTTCTCACACATCCCACAGGCAGCTAAGGGATGGAATAGCTGGCTTTACAATTTGGATTTCTTGTCAAACATTTTATTCAGCAAAACTAGCAGTCTCTTAAGTTTCCTGAAGGTATATATCCCAAACTGCTCTTCCAGATTTTGTACATGTTAATGCATTTGAGTTCCAAAAGACTGTATTTATCTGCATGCTTCCTTGCCTTCCTGTATATCTCAGCTGTGAAGAGAGCAGCGGGCATAGTATGAACAGCTAAGGCATCTTTCACTACTTGCCTTTACAAAGCTTCTGATTCTGAATTTCTAGTAAGATGCTGTGACTGAGAAGGTCCTTGAAAGTGGCATTTGTCATATAGAAATGACACTTTGGAGGAGGTTTCATGCATCCTTCAAAGCTCAACTACTTGGGTTAATGAAATCTGAGGCATCTCCCTCTATCACAGTATCCCAGTATGTCAGANCCCCAGGGCAGAGCAGAGGGGAGAAGAACCTCTCTGGCTCTGCTGGCCACGCTCCTCTTAATGCATCCTAGGATGCCATTGGCCTCTTGGCCACAAGGGCACATTGCTGCCTCATGGGCATCCTCCTAGCCACCAGCACTCCTAGAGCTTTTTCCCCAGGGCTGTTCTCCAACAGATCAGTTCCCAGTCTGTACTGATCCATGGGGTTGTTCTTTCCCAGGTGCAGTACTTTACACTTCCCCTTGTTAAATTGCATTAGGTTTCTCCTTGCCCATCTCTTTAACCTCTATGTGTGACAGGGCACAATATCTGAATATTTTAAGCATGAAAAATACCTGTAAAACAGCTAATAACCTATTTAGCATACATGTAATAGCTTAAATTTATTTGGCAGACTGAGATTTGCTTCACAGGCTTCAAAACTTTGCTTCCAAAATGTTTGAAGTTAGAACCAGACAACACACTGAGCAGATATTTTCAAATGTCCTTTATGTGTAGTGTTCACTTTGTTGTAATTTTTTGAGGTAAGAACCAGCAATTGACCACACAGAAGTTAGTGTAAGTAAACAATATGTCTGATAATGAGGATAGAACTCTTTAACAAGTAATTTGCTTGCAAAATCATGAACTCCAGGCTTTTTTATCAGGACACTCTTTTAAAATTCAGATGGTTACTAATTTATGATTTTGCTATTTTTCAATATAATTGAAACATCTGCTAGTGTTCATCTTTGCTAAACATACAAAAGTGACCCAAATCCCCAGGAAAGTGCTAATAATTACACCAAACCACATCACCTTGTGTGGGAAGTAGTTACTGCTGGAGCTTAATCTAAGATCTCTGTCTTTATAAAGCATGGGATTTAGATTATGTATGTGTACGTGTATGGCTAGGCTTGGCGAACGAAGCTCCAGGGAGGGCTCCATCCATGCTCCTCCTCAGCGCCTTTTCCAAGCGCTGATAAAAAGAGGATAGCAGATAGCACCCTCGAGCCTGCACTAGGGATTTTTTTAGGTGAGACACAGCATGCACAGAGCTGGACCCACCCTTTAGTCCTAAGGTTCATCTGCCAGGGCCTAGCAAGCTTGGACACTGGCAGCCAAGTCCTTAGGACAAAGGTTTAACCTCTTAGCTGGAAGGCCTTCCAGGGCTAAACGAGCTCCATGTGCCCGGGTTTGGAATCAGAGTTGTCCTTCTCCTAGGATGACTGCCAGAAGGCTAATGAGCTCATCCTACCCATGCAAGGATTCTAGAAACATGGGTATCACTCCCCACACTTTCCCGTGGGCAATGAGTTTAATGCTCCCTCTGCTGTGGGCACAGTTATGGCACCAGGGGCCACAGGAGACCACAAGGGATTGTCAGACTGTGCCTTGGGATTTAGATTATACATACATCTAGAAAGACATTCTTATTGGTATAAAATCTGCAAAACAATCTTGTCTATGGATGAAGCACAACATTGCTGATCACATCTCTTGGAACAGAAGTACTGTAACTGAATGGATGATCCTGCAAATGCATTTCCCCAGGAGAAGCTTCTGCTGAGTCTTCTTATGTGCTGTACAGACATTTTTCAAACCCTTTGCTTAGTCCCTGTGATTACTTGCACTGTCATGCTGCTCCAAACATCCTCAGTAATTCACTTAAGCCTAAAGTGCACCATTTTACAGCAGGGTGAGGAACTGAGCATTGTGTCATGACCACATCAGGAATGAAAGAAAGAAAGGAGTGAGACCTATACTCTCATTACTAACCATTCCTGGAGAGCAACGTGGAGGGACTGCTGAGGGTGAGCTCTGGCTTTACTCTCTTGATACCCTAATAAAACTACCTAGCATTAATTTTCATCTGTAATTACAAAGAGCAGGGCTGTACTTGCAATCCACCAATGCTGTCCTTACTTTTGGATGGAGTTTGGACAAAATTTAATTATTGAAATCACTGAGTAAGCCTGATTTCTAAGAAGTGATTCAATAGCTAAAGATCCAAAGAGGTGTTGTAAGGTCACTGTAAATTTTAATGTCATGATTTATATCAGAGTTTGGGGTGGGTGCAGACATTTCTCCATCCAAGTATTTAATCTGTGAACTACATACACACTGCAAATTATTCCTTGACATTTTAATTCTTTCAGGATGGAGAATTCTCTGGAGCCATTGCAGAGCTGCCTGGACACATTGCTGTGTGAGCTGGTCTAGGTGCTCCTGCTCTGGCAGGGGGGTTGCACTAGATGATCTTTCTAGGGCCCTTCCAACCCCTGACATACTGGGATACTGTGATACTGTGAATCCTAGACTGGTTTGGGTTGGAAGGGCCCTCTGGAGCTCATCTAGTCCAACCCCCCTGCAGTGGCCAGGGACATCCCCAACTAGATCAGCTTGCCCAGAGCCCTGGCAAGCCTCACTATTTCTAGGTTTACATCCTGTATGGGGAGTAGGGAAAAGCAAATCCAAGGCTCATTCCTTTTTCCTCTTATCTGCTAGAGTCACACTTAAATTAGACTTCAGATAAAATCAAGGTGAAGACTCTTCTGATCTTTCGCTGGACAGTCATTAACTTAATGTATATTTAAAATCAATAGAAAAGTACAAAGACATTTGTTGGATTTTATTTTTTTAAGAATTGGAAATAGTCAAATCCATTCAGGCATATTAGATAATAGGTATAAAATACTGATTTAAATTCCTACTGATTCCTGACAGATTTGGGAACAGCTTTGGCATTGTAGTAGATCATAAGCTGCCAAGCTGCACTTGCTGAGCATGCAATGCTCAGAGATGTTCAGCAAGAGGCATGCAGCAGGAGAGTGGCTTTCTGGAGCACTCTGAGTAGAACAAGCAACTGAGTGGAAGTAGAGTACAAGAAATGTATCCCTCAGAATAAGGACAGACTGTGCTGGATAGCTTAGTCCAATAAAGAAACTGTGATTAAGCAAGGAGACTTACTAAATATTGCAGAGCTTATTAAACTTGCTAACCCACACAAGCCTCCCTGTCTCATACAGTCATCTGATGTTTTAAATACCCCTTGGATTGCCTACTCTCATGTTCTCCTGGGCCTCACAGCTTTGTTGGGAGGGAATTTTTAATGTTTGATTACCAGCTGTATTAAAAAGTGGAAGAGTGCTTTTATTGCCTGATGGGAAGGATGACTGTCATCAACAGGAGATTTAAAATTCTTTCAAAGGCACCACTAAGACATCAGATATGCAAATGACAGATTTTTTTGTGTCCATCACTGTGGAGAGACAGTCTGTGTTACAAAACATTCCTTACAATAAGGTTTCCTGAGAGACTGTTAAATCTCTGCCTGTAATTAGAACTTTGTTAAATGAAATAGGGAAAATTGTAAGTTTTAAACAAGAGCAAAGTTTTTGCCCCAGAAAGGAGCTGTCATTTAGGGGTCAGCACCTTCATATCAGAGGAGCTTCCTTAGCAAGGAAGCTCCTTATCTGTCTCCTTATCTGTCTTATCTGTCCTTATCTCCTTCCTTATCTGTCCCAGATGTGTTTTCATACCTCTTTGATATAGGTATAGAAAAATCAACAAACCACAAATAAATAACCAAACCAAACACCAAAACCACAACAGTTTGGCTAGTGATTTATGTTATTTATGTATGTACCATATATGGAATTATAGTACTGGGTGCTCTGTTGTTTGAGGTCCTGATCTTGGTAGTAGCTCTAAGAGGGATGACTTCCTGTGGCGTCCCAAATCTCTCACTGATGTCAGCACAGCACAGCACCTCACAGGCCTGCAGGGATGTTAGGAGCCCTCAGTAAACCACTTAAGGGCACTAAGCAATTCCCATTCCCCATGGGAGAAGTGTTGGAGTGCTGTGGCAAACTAATTGTCACTTGAAGCTGTGACACCTAGTAAAACCTCAAGTAGGGTTATATGGTTAGAGCAATCTTCCCCCATAGTCAGTGAAATCCAGCAGTGTGTTCAGACAAAGCAAATAGGTCAAGAAATGGTGAGAAGCAGTAGCTGGAGGTGTGTGCTTGGTGAACAGGCAAAAAGAGGAGGGGAGAAGGGCAAGCAGCTTGTATTCATATAGCTTTTCCATGCTTCCCACCATAAGTCCTATCATCATTGAGCCTCTGGGCTGCATTACTTTGTTCTCCCTTCTCCTCTCTCATCAGGATCCAAAGTTTTTGATCAGAACTCTCCCCTTTCTACTTTTTATCCCGCAGCTGAAACCCATGATTTCCTGATGGGAACTAAAAGGCAGAAGCACAGAGATAGCTGTACCCCCAGCAGCAGGCACATCTCTCACTCACACATTAGCACTGCCAACCCTCCCATGTTCCTTCCCATGCTCCTTCCCATACTGTTGGGTCATGCTGGCTCCTAGCACAATCAGACCAGTTAATCTGCACAGATGGCGATGTACAGATGGGATGCTACAGCAAGCCCCAAGACTGATAAACTCTCCAGAGCACATGGCTGCTCACTTCTTCTGCAGTACAGTTTCCCACTGCTTAACTAAAAGCCATACTCCCAAGTCTCCTTCCCTCCCTGCCCAATGTTTGTCCTAACTGGTCTGTTGCCTTTATTCTAGGTCCTGTGGTCCCCTTCCTACCTCCCACTAATGGCAGTGCAACATTTTTGCATGACTTTTGGCACATTTCCAGCCATTGCAATTACTCCCTGTATTTATCTCTTGCATTTTCCATCTTTTCTTACTATCTTTCAACACAGTTTTTAATTGGTGAATATCTTTAGCCCCAGGCTACATATGCATGCAACATCCATGTGTTCAAGTGTTAGAAGTTATTTGTTAAAGCCTGATCTAGATAACTCCCAGTTATCATCATCTCATCTACGTCAGGCTGCACACATAGGGCAGACTTCAGTCTTTCCTGGCTTTTTAAAGGGCTGCAGGCAACTCTGTCATTATCTAGCTATTTAGCAGTCAGAGTCTTAGGCTTGCTAGTACATTATCTGCACAGATATAATAAACAGCCTTTATGATTTTGGTGCCTGCATGGCATCCTATTAGCCTTCAACTAAACTGCTGGGGGACTCCTAGAAAGAAGAGCTGTTTCCTTCTCATTCAAACTCATAAGTCCCTGTGGTCTCATCAAATTTAATTTAGGCTTCATTTTGTTCAGATGCAATTTTCTGATATTACCACACCACTTTTAAAGTAAGTGATTTCATTTTTGAGCTGCAGGAACTGAAGCATATGATAAATATGCACAGATAACACAAAAATTGCCTCTTCTCTTCTCCATTATCTATCTACTTACCAGTCTATGTTGCAGTGGGTAACATGTATGCATCTTCATTACTTCAGTTGTTAAAACCATTTCTGATAGTTTATCTTCCTGATCATCTATCTACATCCTCATTTTGGGCTAGGCAGTACTTCAAATCTGCCTGAAGGACTGAACTATAATAATATCCAATAAAATTAGTAAGATGTTTTTAAAAATTGAGGGGTTGCAGTAGCACTGGAGAACTTCCACCATAAGCCTTGGCCTGCTTGACAAAAGTGGTGAGCAGTCACTGTACAAACATAGGAAAGAACCTTAGTATCTGCCTCCTCAAAATCATTGGGAGGAAAGGAGGCTTATCACGAGTAGTCGACATGGATTCTGCAAGGGGAAGTCCTGCTTGACTAATCTGATAGCCTTTTCTGATGGCATAACTAGGTGGATAGATGAGGGGAAGGCAGTGCATGTGGTTTTTCTTGACTTTAGCAAAGCTTTTGATACTGTCTCCCATGGTATCCTCATTGCCAGACTTCAGAAGTATGGATTGGGAGATTGTGCTGTGAGATGGATTGGGAACTGGCTGAAGGACAGAGCCCAGAGAGTTGTGGGCAGAGTACTCATGTAATCTCTCTGAGCTTTCTCCTGTTGGTTGAGGAACAGAACAATACAAATTAAAGGAGCTCCTAATAAACAATACTTCTAGTTACTTTGTTTCTCCAGCTCCTGAACTGTGTCATATTAATAAAGAACATTTCATTTGAAAATCATTATTATCTAGTTGTTTTCTCCCTTACTCTAAGCATTAGCATTCTCTATAGCTACAGTACTCCATAATGTAACCCAGCACTACAGAACAGTGACCATTAGCTTTGCTTTTTCACAGACATATGCACAGTGACTTCTCTAGCCAGTAATAAAAGCACTTGCCATCCACCTAGGGAATAACATTTCACCAGCTTTACATTCCCTAACAAACAACGCAGGTTTTTTGATATTTACAGAGTTTGCTGTTTCGTTTGTTACAGAGCTTGTTTGTCAGCAAAGAAACAAAATGTTGCTTTACAGTAGGTTCACTTAAATAATACTTAGTTCCAGCCGATTTAGTCCATTTTTTTAATGTTCTGTAAAAGAAGGTTAAGCGAGAGGAGCAGAACTTTATTTTGACCTTAGGGCATTATAAAATATTATATAAAAGGTAGATATGGACTTGTCAGAGTCAATTAAGAAGCCGCACTGAAGCCAGAAGGCTCAGCTGAGCGGACAGGCAGCCCACACGCCGGTGACTCACTGCTGTCCCACGCGCAGCGGCAGCACGCACAGCGCGTCACACACAGCAGCCGGGGCGGGCAGCTCCACTCACACAACGTCAGGGCTTGGAAGGCACCTCTGGAGATCATCTAGTCCAGCCCCCCTGCCAGAGCAGGACAACCTAGAGCAGCTTGAACAGGATGTATCCAGCTGGGTTTGGAATATTTCCAGAGATGGAGATTCCAGCAGCTCCCTGGGCAGCCTGGGCCAGTGCTCCACCACCCTCAAAGGAAAAAAAATCCTCCTCATGTTCAGATGGAACTGCCTGGGTGCTAGTTTTTTCCTGTTGCCTCTAGTCCTGTCACTAGGTACCACAGAAAAAAGACTGGTCCCATACTCCTGATACCCACCCTCTAAGTATTGATAAACATTGATAAGATCCCCTCCCAGCCTTAGAATCATCAAATCATATAATCAAATCAGGGTTGGAAGGGACCTTAAAGCTCCTCTAGTGCCAACCCCTCTGCCATGGGCAGGGACAGCTGGCACTAGAGCAGCTTGCTCCCAGCCCCAGCCAGCCTGGCCTGCAACACTGCCAGGGCTGGG
>VWZO01004591.1:0-19474 GCA_013396975.1 Bucco capensis | reverse complement strand
ACCTCATTGCCCTCTACAACTACCTGAAAGGAGCTTGTAGAGAGGTGGGGGTTGGCCTCTTCTCCTTAGTAACTAAAGACAGAAGCAGAGGGAATGGTGTGAAGTTGAGACAGGGTGGGGTTAGATTGGATATTAGGAAGAAATTCTTTAGAGAAAGAGTGGTGAGGCACTGGCACAGCCTTCCCAGGGAGGTGCTTGAGTCTCCATCCCTAGAGGTGTTTAAGAGATGTGTAGATGTGGTGCTCCAGGACATGCTCTAGTGAGGGCAGGGCTTGGGTGGTTTGTTTTTGTTTGGTTGTTTTTTGTTTTGGTTTTGGGGTGGGTTTTTTGTGGGTTTTTTTTTAGTTGGACTCAGTGATCTGAGAGGTCATTTCCAGCCATGAACGTTCTGTGATTCTGTTCTGTGATTCTGTTCTGTGATTCTGTGGGGGCTCCAGGCTAAACTTACTGCACTGAGCTGCTTCTGAGACTCCAAACCCCCATGCCCAAGATGTCACACTCACAACGATGAAGAAGTTGCTTCTGTTCTTTTCAGCCAGTTCAGTTATGCATAAATGCATCACCCAGAGCAAATGAAAAGAATGTGCAGAGCTGCTGCTTCTGATTGAAATGCCTCTGCTTAAAAATATTACCAATTCAAATGAATAATTATTTAGTATTTAGAGTAAAAAATTAAAACTGTATTTAATGTGCATGCAAAGTGCAGCAGAACCTCAGGGATCTGGACATAAGCAAACACAATATGTGGTTGCTGGAGTGCTTTATTAACAAAATGGACAAATCAGTGTCTTAGACAACAAGAAAGACTTGATTCAGTTGTCCACACAGAGACATCTAATGCCATTTAAGATGTGAAAGTGAGCCTGGTGCAGCCACCAAGGCTTGCACAAGACCTGCAAGGTTCACACTGCGAGGCTGAGGATGTAACTGAACCATACACAAAGATGTGTCCAGATTGCAATCATATGGCTTCACAGAGACTGCAGGGCACTTTTCAGATTTAAGCTTGAAAGGATGCTCCTGGTCTGCAGTAGTAATGTTGCAATTAGCAGAAATTTCAACTGAAATGTGGTCATCTTTGGAAGGAAGGAAAGAACACAGACCAGTGGAGAACTGCTCCGAGAATAAGGAAATCTGGAATCTCCCTTTAACTTGTTTATAATGAAAGCAGAGAGCTTTGTTGTCTGTGGTGAGCCAAACCCCCTAGAGACCATAGTCATAAGCCAGTATTGTTTATATCTGAAAGGAATACTGAGCTAGTGCTTCAAGCATTAAAATAAAACTAACCACCTTAGGAATAATGTATACCTCTGATAGCTAGTGTCAATTATTGAGCAGTAGCTAGGGATCCTGATTTGGAATCTCATCCTGCACAACAGCTAGAGACACTCACATCTCAACTAGGCAAAGGAGAGATGGTTCCAAGTGTTGTTCCAGGCTGTGTCCAGCTGGCGGCTGGTCACCAGTGGTGTTCCCCAGGGGTCTGTGTTGGGTCCAGTCCTGTTTAACATCTTTATTGATGATTTAGATGAGGGGATTGAGTCTATTATCAGCAAATTTGCTGATGACACCAAGTTGGGAGGGTGTGTCGACCTGCTGGAAGGCAGGAGGGCTCTGCAGAGGGATCTGGATAGACTTGAGAGATGAGCTGATTCCAATAGGATGAAGTTCAATAAGGCCAAGTGCCGGGTCCTGCACTTTGGCCACAATAACCCCATGCAGAGCTATAGGCTGGGCACAGAGTGGCTGGAGAGCAGCGAGGCGGAAAGGGACCTGGGGGTACTAATTGACAGGAAGCTCAACATGAGCCAACAGTGTGCCCAGGTGGCCAAGAAGGCCAATGGGATCCTGTCCTGTATCAAAAATAGTGTGGCTAGCAGGACCAGGGAAGTGATCCTTCCCCTGTACTCTGCGTTGGTGAGGCCGCACCTTGAGTATTGTGTTCAGTTCTGGGCCCCTCAGTTCAGAAAAGATATTGAGGTGCTGGAGCGGGTCCAGAGAAGAGCAACAAGGCTGGTGAAGGGACTGGAGCACAAGTCCTATGGGGAGAGGCTGAGGGAGCTGGGGTTGTTTAGCCTGGAGAAGAGGAGGCTCAGAGGAGACCTCATCGCTGTCTATAACTACCTGAAGGGAAGTTCTAGCCAGGTGGGAGCTGGTCTCTTCTCTCAGGCACCCAGCAATAGGACAAGGGGGCACGGGCTCAAGCTCTGCCGGGGGAAATTTAGGTTGGAGATCAGAAAAATGTTCTTCACAGAGAGGGTGATCAGGCATTGGAATGGCCTGCCTGGAGAGGTGGTGGATTCACCATCCCTGGAGATTTTTAAGCAAAGATTGGATGTGGCACTGAGTGCCATGATCTAGTAAATGGATTTGAGTTGATGGAGGGTTGGACTTGATGATCTCGGAGGTCTTTCCAGCCCGATCGATTCTGTGATTCTGTGTTTCTAAAGAATGATTTGTGTGACCTATTTCAGGTCTCAAATCAGAATGAGATGAATCATGCCCTAGAAGTATCTCAGTATTGACTATAGAGGGAAAACGAGGTAAGTCATGTATGAATGTCTGCAGTACAGACATTTGCAGCTGGTCAGAGGAGGTCTGCCTCAATGGACCAGAAGAATTTACTATTTACACATAAGGCAAGCAATCAGGCAGGAGGGAGTACAAAAAACACTACAACACAATTAGTCATCCTGCTAGCTACTAGTGTAATGGAAAATTGGTCAATCTTTAATTGCTTCCATCCTTCTTTTGACTTTCCCTTTCCCTCACGCTTTGTCTTGTCAGGTTATATCAGTCAGAACAAGAACAAAACTAAACAAAACAAATCCCACAAACTAGGGAGAAAAGACAACGATAGTAAAACACTAAAGGCAGCAATGTTATAGCCTGCCAGGACCAACAGTTTTTGATGGCTAGTTCCAGGTCTTACAAGGACACAACAATTTTCACAAGTTTTCTAATAATTAAGTATATTAAGGAATAAAGTAAATAAACAGTAAATAATATTATTTATTAAACAAAAAATAAATAGATTTTTGCTCTTTTTCCTCAGACTCTATTTTCTACTTGTACATAAAATTTGGGACTCTTTTCCTGCTGAGAATGGACAAGACATTCATAAAGATGTCTCTAACGATATTTTCTTTACTCAGACTCACATAAAACTTTGGGGTTTTTTTCCAGAGGATCCATTTGGTATTAGCTGTGTGCACTGTGGCCACACACTTTAGTCTAAGCTTCAGTCAGTGGAAAGAAGGTGCTACAGCCACAAACAACTTTTGCAAGGGACTGGGGAAAGAAAACATATGACAGCCCAGAATGTGAAGGTTGGCCAAATACATTGATGATCAGGATGTTCTGTAGTCCAGTCAGTGCCCACTGCTAAACTACAGACATTGTAAACTCTTACTCCAAGAACTGGAAGTTTTCCCTCAGTTTGCTTTATTTTTGCAACTTGCATACTTCATGGGTTTGGAAGTGAACGCTGCTTCTGTTCCACCTTGTGAGTAATGCTCCTTTTCTTCCTGCAAACATCTGTTTTACCATCTTGCCCTACATTTGTGTGGTGATTCTAAAAGGAAACTTGTCCCTGCATAATATTCCAGGTACTATGGCAATAAATAGGGTTGTAATTAGTAGCACTCTGGTTCGAATAGAGAATATGGATGATTGGTGACAACTGAGAAGTTGTGTGGGAAATAGACTGGATCAAAAGAAGAGGTAGATGCTCTGAAATAGCCTTGTTCAGCTCAGCTCAGCTCAGCTCAGCTCTCTTTCCTTCTTCTACCAGACCCTTAATTTGAACTGCTCTGTTGGTCTAATTTCATCATGTTTGAGTTTAGTTCCTTACAGCTGGAAGTCTTCAAAGCAAGGAACTTCCTCTGGCCCTTGCTTGCAAGGCATCATGTGCATTTATGGTAATACATAAATGTTCCATACCAATTACCAAGAACAGATTTATCAGCAAAGCTCATAGTATTAACATTAGTAGAAAGTGAACAGGAGAGAGCATTTAGCCTCCTCTGGGGTACCATTCTGTGCCCTAAAAACAAACAGTTTTCCCAGATGCTGCTTTTGCCTGTCTGTATGGAATGACTGTGCTCTGAAAAGGAACTCTACATGGGTTTTAATATGACCTTAACACCATGTGTTACTGTATCATTAATAGAATGTATTTCATTTTATTGCTTCTAATCGTGTTTCCCATTATTTAATTCTAAATATTCATGGATTTGCTCCATAGAAGACATTCTGGTCTTGTAGATATGACATAAAACCACTTGTTTTCCAGAACATTCAGCATTTTTATTCACTTAATAAATCTATTAATCCTATAGTAAACATGACACTTTAATCTTAGTAAAGTTGTCAAATGTCCTGGTGGATTTATCACTAGGAAGTCATAGATGCTATTTGCAAAAGCCTTCTGCGAGATTAATCACCCAAAGTTATTTCTTGAGTTTATAGTGTGTTCATGTGAGTCTCCTGTATTTCAGATACTGATCTGAAGAAGAAAAGGGACACAGCCAAGGATGCTTGATTTGTGGTCTTCCCATTCCAGGGTGGTATGGTGTGAAAGACTGCTAGAGAACACCAAATGTGGCACATTCAAATGGGGAGTTCCCAATAGAATCATTGAACTCAGTAAAGTGATACTGAGAAGACCATTGACAACTGTTTTTCTTTGAAGCCAAAAGGTTTTGAAGTGTGTTTGGTCATCAAGTTGACAGCATCAGTGATGTTCTCACACTTACCAAAGAAATGTTTACATTTTGTCCTATGTCTAAGTTCCATTAGACCACACTTCCACTGCATTTTGTCCTATGTCTAAGTTCCATTAGACCACACTTCCACTGCATACATACTTCTAGGCAAGTGGCAAATGTTCATCATCACTTTTTGACTTTCTTGGCATACCTGTGCTGCACTGACATATCAACACAGTCCTAAAGTCTGCTTTGTTGTCTAGCTATTCATTGGTGTGCTCCCTTTAGAAAGTGCTGGAATCCTAATGAAATACAGCAAATCAAGTTGAAGCAGAAAGTTACAGTGACATTTGTGTGCCGGCTCTGCTGATCTGCCTCTTGCAGCTTTTAGTAGCTTTTCATCCATTCTGACATTGTCTCTTTGTAGTATGTTCTTGTTAATGAAGTCTGGTTGATGATCTGTGTTGTTGTGTCAGATGATCGCATTGCGTGGCTCCCTTCCTGCCCAGAAGAACTGAAACCCACAGACAATTGTGTCCCACACACCCTGACCTCTCAAAGGACACAGATGAGTCATAAGCTGGTGATGCCTGGCTTCTGAACTGCCTATTTTTGTAGCAATTGCATGGTAGATTTTGGATACTTTCCATTAGAATCAGTACGTACTGGTGCTCATTACTCTGAAACCTGTATTCCTGACAAGATAATTACTGTTTTTAGCTTCCCTTCTGGAACATGTAATAGTTTTACTAGTAATACACTAGATCTCACACTTTAGGAGAGCCAGTTATTTTGATCATAGAAATACCAAACACAACCAAGTTCCTCTTTAATCCTGGACTTAATACATACACATTGTAAAGCTATGTCTACTAGTTTAGGAATATACACTGCACTGTTTTATCCATGCTATGTATCTGTTCTGGTTCCACAAGGCCTCATAAGTGTCCTACACTTTCTTGGAGGGGGTAGTAACATAAATTATAAAGCTTTAAGTAAATTAATGTTTATAGCCAAGTGGACAATGCTTCTAGCTTGAAAATTATTTAAACCTGTAAACTTCATAGAAGTGTTGGATGAGCTTTCTTCTGACTGTTTTTTTTTCTATTATGCCTTTTTCTACACAAAGTAAAAGTAAGATGATATGTAAATTTCTGATAATGTTCTTCTTGCCTTTGCTACCCTCACACAATACTTTAAAGTTGCAGAGAAGAGATGTACAACATCCAGAGAACAGAGAAACAATGCAGAAGTCCAGAGCAGATATCATCTAGATGCCATTTTAAGCAGCAAATACATGTACCTCAGCATTTTGCTTATGTGCACCAGTCCACTCAGCAGCAGATTATTTCTCACTACTTTTGTCTACAGACTCTATTTTGAGAAAGACATTGTGCATGCTAACCATGCTGCAGGTGTTTCTCCCAGTGCTACCAGCTCTTCCATCAACAAATACTGCAAATTAGAGGCTGTGCAGGACTAGATTAATCATTCTGTTCATTCATAAAGTTGCTGAAATCTGGTAATGCCTTTTTGACTTGAGGCCTCCAACCTTTTGGCAGGACTCAGAGACTTTGCAATGCAACAGGCAATGTGTCATACCACGTGTGAGGAAGGGACACCAGGATTCACTCACCTCAGTGACACCAGGCTTCATTCACAGAATCACACAACATTCATGGCTGGAAATGACCTCTCAGATCACTGAGTCCAACCAAAAACAAACAAACAAATAAAAAACAACCAAACAAAACCAAACCACCCAAGCCCTGCCCTCACTAGAGCATGTCCTGGAGCACCACATCTACACGTTTCTTAAACACCTCCAGGGATGGAGACTCAAGCACCTCCCTGGCAAGGCTGTGCCAGTGCCTCACCACTCTTGCTGTAAACAATTTCTTCCTAACATCCAATCTAACCCCACCCTGTCTCAACTTCAGACCATTCCCTCTGCTTCTGGCATTAGTTACTAAGGAGAAGAGGCCAACCCCCACCTCTCTACAAGCTCCTTTGGAGCTACTCTTTCATTTGCTCTTATTCTGCAGGTGTACTTTCTTCTTTGTAAAATCTCTCTTTCCCCCTTTATTTCAGCTTCTGCTGGGACCAGTATATATCTCTTTCCACGAGCTCTTTGCTCTTCCATGTCTGTCTCTTATATGACTGCTCCCAGTTTCCCTCCTCTTACCACATCTTTATTCTCTTCCCACATCTCTCCTGTCACTCCTGAATGTTGTTTCATGAAGCCCAGAGGCACCTACTCCCCACTGCCTGCAATCAGGTATGAGACAGCAATGCCCTGACCCCTCCAAACCTTTGCATTTTAACTAATGCAAACGTTAGGGGAGAAAGGTACACAGATAATCCCTAATAAGTGATCTGACAACAGGTAGTGATTCATTCATCCTGACTAAGCACTGAACAACATTACCCATCTGCAACCTGCAGGGAAAGAACAGGAAGGAAGTTTTGTGACTACATCTCCTTGGACTTTTTTACCCAACAAGAAAATCTGCAAAAACAAAGGAAGATGAGAAAAACTAAATGATGGACAAGTCCTTTAGCAACTTCATTTAACTGTTAAGTTAGCCCTGCTGTGACTGCTGAGTCAGACCAGAGGATCTGCAGAGGTCCTTGGTGACCTAAAATATCCTATCATTCTGTGAGTCCCATGACATCAAGCTTTTAGAATGATAGAGTCATTCAGGTTGGAAAAGATCCTTAAGATCATCCAGTCCAACCATTAACCTAGCACTAGCAAGTCCACCATTAACCATGTTACTAAGCACTACATCTCCATGCCTTTTAGATACCTCCAGGGATGGTGACTCAACCACTTCCCTGGGCAGCCTGTTCCAATGCTTAACAACCTTTTCAGGGAAGAAATTCTTCCTAATACCCAACCTAAACTTCCCCTGGCACAACTTGAAGCAGTTTCCTCTCATTCTATTACTTGCTACTTGGGAGGAGAGATCAACTTTTCTCCGAACAGCTCATATATTGAAGCACTGAGCTAGAACTCACTGTGCATGCCTCCAGGGCAGATATTTACAGATGAGCTAGTCCCTCAGTGAACAATTTTCAGTTATTTGAGAAAAACGGACATTTTGAAGGTGTAATTTATCTCATCTGCTTTAAAAGATAATTTAGTATAAGGATCACCCATTCTCTAGAGTATATCCATTACTCAGAATTGAACCCATGTTGTTTTGTCAGTACAAGTGTGAGTACAAATCAGTACAAAGTTTGTCACTACAGTGGGGAGGCCTAGTCCATGTTTTACTATCCCCACTGCAAAAAGGAATATTAATATGCAGGAAAAGGCACCAGCAATTCCTTATAACTTATTTGGTTAAAAAAAAAAAGGATAAACAGAGGAACATCAGGCAGTCTGATGTGTTTACAACATAATTCAGAAGTATGCCCAGAGGTACTGCCCGAAGTAAAAGTTACCTGGATACCTTCTCAGTTTCTCAGGCAGTGTTTAACTAGNATCTAAACTAAAATGTGTCTCAGTTAATTATTTAATAAATGAAAAAGTTCTATGAAGCTGTTATATATTTTTCTTAACTCATGCATTTGTTTAAGTTTCCCCAAGTAACTGAGCAATATCACATATCTTTCACACAGTGGTTTGTTTTTCAGTTACAGTAACCAGCCAAGATGTAAATACCTGCCTGTATTTAAACATAACAAAATTATATGGGCACTTAGATGGGCTAGAATCTGTAAACTTTAGTTTTAAGCACTTAGGCTCACAATGCTTTCCAGGAGATCAATATAAACTGTAATCTAGCTCACTGTAAGTGAAAGGCTGTTTTGGCTTTTTAGTGATGCTTATCATAAATATGAGAGAAATATGTTTTCTGTCAACGTCATTAGAACCATGGAAGAACTATGAAACTAACTGAATCACAAATCCTTTTTGTCTTAGTGGGAATTTTAATCTCCTTGGCATCTGCTGGAAGAACAACATGATGAGATGCACAGGAGGTTTAGTATTAACATGAGGAAGAACTTCTTTACAATAAGGGTGAGGGAGCACTGGCCCAGGCTGCCCAGGAGGCTGTGGAGTCTCCTTGTCTGGAGCCATTGCAGAGCTGCCTGGACACATTGCTGTGTGAGCTGGTCTAGGTGCTCCTGCTCTGGCAGGGGGGTTGCACTAGATGATCTCTCTAGGGCCCTTCCAACCCCTGACATACTGGGATACTGTGATACTGTGCAAGTAATCCAGAAGATTTCTGGAGGTTGTCAGGTCTCTGGCTGAGCCAAGTAGAATGATGAGCTGCTGGATCTGCTCTTCACTAGCAAGGAAGAACTGCCTGGGGCTGTGATACTCAGTGGCAAGCCTGGCTGTAGTGAGAATGAAGTGGGGGCTTGGAGCGCCTCAGAGGACTGAGGAAGGTAAGGAGCAGAGCACAGAGTCTGCACTTCTGCCAAGCAGACCTCAGTTTGTTCAGGAAGATGGGAGGTGAGATCCTATGGGATACTGTGTTGAGAGGAAAAGGTGCTCAGAGAAGCAGACAGGTCTCTAAACAGAGATGCAGATAAACTGGATCAAGTCCAGCACAGGGCCACCAAAATGGTCAGAATGTGGAGCACTTGACCTGTGATGAGAGGCAGAGGAAGCTGGGCTTATTCAACATGGACAAGGAAAAGCTTCTGGGAGGCCTAGCAGCAGCTTGCCAGTACCTGTGAGCAGGTTTTTGAGAAGATGGAGCCAGGCTTTACACAGTTGTGTATGGCATGAGGACAAGAAACAATGGTCATAGGCTGCAAGAAGAAAAGTCCCAAATGGACAGTCAGGTCCTGGAAAAGTTGGCCCATAAGGAGGGCCAATGGCATCCTAGGATGCATTAAGAGGAGCGTGGCCAGCAGAGCCAGAGAGGTTCTTCTCCCCTCTCCTGTGCCCTGGGGAGGCCTCCCCTGGAATGCTGTGTCCAGTTGTGGGCCCCTCAGCTCCAGAAGGATAGGGAGCTGCTGGAGAGAGTCCAGCCCAGGGCCAGCAAGATCCTGAAAGGAGTGGAGCATGTGCCCTAGGAGGACAGGCTGAGAGAGCTGGGTCTCTTCAGCCTGGACAAGAGGAGACTGAGAGGAGACCTCAGCAATGCTTAGAAATATGTGAAGGGTGAGTGTGAGGAGGAGAGAGCCAGGCTCTGCTCAATGGCATCCAATGGTAGGACAAGAGGGAATGGGAGCAAGTTGGAGCACAGGAGGTTTAGTATTAAGCTGAGGAGGAACTTGTTTGCAGTTCAGGTGCCAGAGCACTGGCCCAGGCTGCCCAGGAGCCTGTGGAGTCTCCTTGTCTGGAGCCATTGCAGAGCTGCCTGGACACATTGCTGTGTGAGCTGGTCTAGGTGCTCCTGCTCTGGCAGGGGGGTTGCACTAGATGATCTTTCTAGGTCCTTCCAACCCCTGACATACTGTGGGACTGTGATACTGTGGATGTCAAATCTGTATCCTGGAAGATTTTTCACAGTCTGACTGGACAAAACCTGAATAACCTGAATAACTTGGTCTGATTCCCCAGATGACCCTGCCTTAGGCATTGAGTGGACTAGTGATCTCCTCCCAAGCAGAATGATTTTCTGATTCTTTTGCTCAGGTCATGTTTTGTTGTAAGCCACAAACAACCTCAGCCTGTGTCAAGCTCAGGGAGATATGAGGTACAATTTCCTGGAATAAACGAAGACTTCCAGAAGATCTGGAAGTTACTGAAATAGATTTGCCATAACAAACTATCCTACTGAAGAAAAAAAACACAGAGATTATGATTTCATCAGAAGTCTTTGAAGACTTGAAAGTCATTAGAGAAACATAGCAAAGGGGAATTAGAGAGCACGGCAGTGGCAAGGGATAAAGAATGCCATAAACTTGTATTAATAAAAAAAAATCCCAGAAAGCTGAAAAAAAAAGAATTTCACTTAGTGAGCTGTATAAAAGCAATAAAAAAAGAGTCTTACAAATATGTCTGAAACGAGAAAAACAAAGAGCATAGATCTAGAAAGACATGACATTATTTGTAAAGCAAGCAATAGATGATGGAGAACAGGCTGAAGTATTCAGGAGCTTCTTAGATGTTTGGTTGGTAAAAAAAGCTTACTAATGATTCATGTGAACTTCAAAAAGGAGATAAGAATGTCTGTTAGAATGCAGAAAGGACAGATTAAATAATGAATTTCTGTTGACAAAGCCCAATGAAGTACATACCAGAAACTACACAGATCCTGTCATCTCTCAACCAGTTTTTCCTAAGAATTGGAGAGAAGCAAAAACAATACTTACAATATAAAGGGGAAAAGGACACTCACTTAAAGAAAACATCCATCACTTAGAAAAAACAAACAAACCTGAAACATCTAATAGCCTGAGCTGCACTGTGGCTGCTGCTAGTGCCTGACTTGGATGGAATCACATCAGGAAAGAATCAGCCATGCAGTACTGCTCAGAACTTGAGGCCTGATTAAAAGCAACTTATGGGAAAAAAACTCTTCTTGAATTCAGCTTTGTTATAAGCCAGGCCAATTCCTTTTATATTTCATTTGAAAGACAGTTAATGGAAAAGATGTTCACTTTTCAATTATGAAAACTGGTTAATATAATTTTCCTTAAACCTGCAGGCTCCAAAAAGAGACAACAGATATACTTCAGTTTCATGGAGAATGACCTTCTGTGAAACAGCTATGCTTTAGTACCCCTTAAGCTCAGAAAAGTTCTATACTAGGAGCACTTTTCCCCAAAGCTTATATCAACCTCTGTTTTAAGCTTTATCATAAATACATTGCTAATTTCCCTCATGGAGCCTAAGCTAAAGAACATCACTTTGTATACATCTTACTGGCAGGTGATTTTGCATGATCCATCCCAGAACATTTCTGTGAGGTATGTTTATTTAATGAGCTGATAACTGATTAAAAGCTGGGACTTAAAGGCATCCTGCAGCTCCCCTTAATAAAGTCCAAAGCAGATGATATTTGATTACCTTTGGGTGCTTTGATAGACTAGTGACCTTAGTGAATTCCCCAATCCATTTCCACATTCAACTTCCTCAACAAACTCTTTCCTTAAAAGGTTTTGGCACAACTTAGCATAAAAATGAGACCTACAATTAAAAAAAAAAGCTTGAATCTGGACTTTTTTTTTTTCATTTTCACATTACTTTGACTCCAGAATTGATCTTGACAAGTCCAAGAGCTAAGTCCTTTCCTTAGCTCCTAGGATGTGACAGGATGAACTTCAGTCATATTTGTGACAAGATATATAGTGTAAGAGATGTTTCTCATCATCATTTCAAGGAGTAAATGTTACAGGAGCTCCAACTGCCAAAATCACACGGAGCATGCCAAAAATGCTTACTGAGTAGTGCCAGGTATATACTGACAAACTGTTCCAGCTCTGCTGAATCATCCTGGGCACACTTCCCTTTTTATGGGCATTTGATCTGCTAAAGGATTTCTGCAGTGTGAACCAAACAGGAGTGGAATCTTTTGTGTTTAACCTATGTTCTGTGGTTGCCCCAGTTACAGAGGATGGGGTTTGGTTTGATGACCCCAATTCTGTGTTCCTATACAACAGGCACTTCTTCCTATACTAAAGAGTAAACTTATATAAATGCAAACAAATGGAATTACACAGTTCTCTTAAGCTTTATCACAGCTGCCCTCAAGAAAAAGGTCAACAAAATCTATAGAAAAGCATCATTAAAAGTTGTGATCATTTTTATTTTGGAGTTTCACAGTGAAATTGCATAGTGTATATCAAATTTCTTTAAAACTTTAATTCTTACCAGGAGGAATTATGTTTGCTGTATAAACAACATTAGACAGTGCCAATGCTCAACAGAGCCCGTGAAATACTGATAGCCTTTGCAAGACAATGTGACAGTAAGGAAATCCCAGTCTCCTTTGGAGTGGCACTGGAGTGACTGTCATCAGCACAGTGAGGATCCAGCAAACTAATCTGCTGCTTTCAGCTGTTTAGCATCAGCATCATTACAATGAGGAAGATACCTTCTGCCATGAAGTTCACTAAGGCCAAATGCCAGGGGCTGCCCCTTGGCCATAGCAACCCCCAGCAGTGCTCTAGGCTTGGGGAGCAGTGGCTGCAGAGCTGCCAGGCACAGAGGGACCTAGGGGTGCTGAGTGACAGCTGAACAGGAGCCAGCAGTGTGCCCAGGGGGACAAGAAGGCCAATGGCATCGTGGCCTGGAGCAGAAACAGTGTTGTCAGCAGGAGCAGGGAGGTGATCCTGCCCCTTTCCTCAGCTTTGGGGAGGCCTCACCTCCAGTACTGCATCCAGTTTTGGGCTCCTCACTACAAGAGGGACATGGAGGTGCTGGAGAGGGGACAGAGGCTGCCAAGCTGCTAAAGGGCTTAGAACATAAGCCTGAGGAGGAAAGACTGAGGGATCTGGGCCTGTTTAGCCTGGAGAAGAGGATACTGAGGGGAGACCTCATGGCTCTCTACAACTACCTGAAGGGAGGTTGTAGAGAGGCAGGGACTGGTCTGTTCTCCCTAGCGGAGAGTGATAGGACAAGGGGAAATGGATGGAAACTGCCCCAGGGGAGGTTCAGGCTAGACATTAAGAGGAATTTGTTTGCTGCAAGGGTTGTCAGCCATTGGCACAGGCTGCCCAGGGAGGTGCTTGAGTCCCCATCCCTGGAGGGGTTTAAGAGACAGCTGGATGTTGTGTTGGGGAGCATCATTTAGCAGGTTGCTAGGGCTAGGACAAAGGCTGCACTGATGATCTTCAAGGTCTCCTCCAGCTGTGACTATTCTATGATTCTGTAATTCTGCAATATTCATCAATACTGCACATCACCTTGCAGATAGTCTGGAAAAGAGCCACTGAAGGCATCAAAGAATTAGCACAAGCAAGAGTGCTGAATTGGCTCCAGTGCCTTCTGGCTTGGTCTCTGTGTTTCTGCAGAGCCTGCCACCTATTACCTGAGGGGGGAAATAAAACACAATGTAATGAAACTGAAGACTCCTTCTGCTCCTCAGCTTAACTATGAGTTCATAAACTTATCCTCCAGGGAAGACATTACTCATCCTGACCTTAGATTTCCTGGTCATCCATTCTGGATGCATGGGCAGTCAAGCATGTTGGCACTGGTAGATAGACTTTGGGACATACAGACACACTGGTCTGCTGTCAGCTTTGAGATCACAAGGCCTCATCTTCACAGGATAATAACCCTTCCTTCTTAGCATTTCTCCCCCTATTAACAGAGAAATAATCCATGAAGTATTGTCCTCTGGGTAAATGTATTGATACATCTGTTCTAAGAGCAAAATGGGGCAAAAAACAGCCACTTGTTTTAAACACATCATTCCCTTTAACAGCATAAATTATTTCATGAATTCACTGATAAAATGATTTGGTTGATAAAGGGACTGAGTTCTGCAGGGCATGATGATATACTATAACCTACTTTTAAAGTAATAACTGGGACATTTCTCTTTTTTTAGTGTAAAGAGTTGTTACATGATACACTCATTTCTTAATGCAGTCTACTGATGAATAAAACATACTCATATGCATATGCACACCTATAAACACACAGACTAGCTTTAATTCTGAAGGAAATTTTCCTTTGAACATAGTAGAGGCAAGATTCCATAAACCCTGGCAACTTTTCAAACCCTAACTAAATCCTTTCTGCACATGAGCTCTGCATACCTGACTCCCATGGATGTCAGTCTGCCTTTTGTAAAGCTAATTGGAATTTTATCCATTAGATTTCACACTTCTTCAGGCATGGACCTGCTCCCCCCTAAGCATCAGAGTTGTTTTTCTAATACAATTATCCATCCTTATGAAGTATTTCACAACACTGTAAACTTCATGCTTTCATTATCTTTACCAGCAGCTGATGTCCTATTATTGCCAAAACAAGCTAACTTGGGGAGATAGACTCTGTGCCTTCCTTCTTTGCTGATACTTCCCTCTTCTCCTCAATAAACCCAGGCATCTTTTGTCACACAAATATCTTAATAGTAATATATCATCCCCACTGTCATTCATAGGCAGGTACAAGGGCTGGGGATGGGTGTTCATTTGATAGCAGTATCACTTCCAATTAAATGATGCTGTAATGACTTTGTAGACCTTCCTGCCTTCACAGCCACTTGCATTTCCATTGAATGCAGCCCTAATTGCAATGTCATCTTCTCTTAAAGTTTCCTTTCCTGCTCCTCCACCATTTCCCCCTTCCTACTCTAAGGNGAGCTTCATTCGCAAAGCCTAGCCACGACTCTAAGGCTGACTCCTGATGTAAATTGCAAGTGGAAAAAAACCCAGGAACATATTTACAATGCAGAAGAGAGTACTCCTGATGTTGAAATATCTCCATTTTCATTCAGAACCAATGTGCCATCTTGGCCCCTGCATTTCCATTCATTGTCCACTAATTGCTTCATATCCATTGTGCTCCACATCAGACTCCACTTCTCACACAGCATGGCATTTCTTATACAGTCACTCTCTAACATCAGCACTGCCAGACACGTGAATAATTAACTGCACATTTTACAGGCCTGTCTGTGGGAGGACATGAATGAGTTACAACCTTCTTTGATTTATACTCAAAAGCCTCCACAAATTCTGCTTTACAGCACCAATTCGCCTTGTTCCTAGGTCCTAGATCTCTGGCAAAGCTCAAGCCTCCTCTCTGAGCTTGATTTGCCTCTTTCAATCTAGATTTTTCATTATCTCCACACTCCGCTGTTAAAAACTTTTCTTAAAGCAGAAAAAAAGCTTTTCTTTATTGCAATTAATCAGATTTCCTCTTATCTCTCCCAGCCATAGTGAATGTGGAGAACAATTGCTCATTGTTTATTTTACAGCAACTTGTTACAATCAGAATTCTGTCTTCACAATTCCTCTCCTGTTTTCTTTTCTTCACTAAATAGATTCAATTTGTTTAGCTCCTCCTCTTAGGTTGTGTTATCTAATCCTTTAATTATTCTCAGAGGGAGCTCTGGGAGCAATCACAATTTGCAATCACAAAATGTAACAGTCAGACTGTAAACAGTGTTTCAGTAAAGCTTAACTTCTCCTCTTCCTTCCTCTTCCCTTATTATCAGCAATACAGAGTCAACAATTAAAACCTTATTGTCTCCTCACTGACTGATGATGGTGATGAGAATCCAGCTCACACTCCCAAAGCACTGGAAGAGCCAATACAGCTTAGTTGCAAGGAAAGATGTTGGGTTACTGTGAGCTAATAACAAAAGTGCCCCAAAAAGTAGCTGTGGTAGATTATACAAAGGACATTTGTAAAGTCATATTTCTGTGTCTTGTTGCAGTTTGGAATTATTTGGTATGTACTTCCCTGTTGGCTACTTTTCCTGCCATCCCTCATCACTTTTGCTTTCTAATGTAAATTCCATCAAGGTATTAGATTCCAATTCTCTGGCACGTAAAAAAGTTCACTACAGTGAATAGCATCCCTGAACCTGACTCAATCTGACAAGACAAAGTCACAGGAACACTGGGCATGGTGAAGCCAAAACTGTCTGAGCATAGCAGTGTGATGTATCACACGGTGATAATGCAGAGTAAGAGTTGCTTGAACCCTTCCCAGTGAAGGCACAGGTCATTTTCAGATGGTGCTTTGGGACCAGTTTTACAATCCATAATCTATAATCCTAGAGAGGGGAAATTTTTATCAATTTTATTTCCCATCTTTTTTGGAAAGCCTTGAAGTTGTAGTGTATAAGCTAAGAAAAGCTGCAAATTCCTATTAAGCTGTAGGTTTTATGGATCTACTGTATGTTGCAATGCTGGGAGCTCCTGAGAAAGTCTGAGGTGTCCTCTGAGCTAAGAGTTCAGCAACCCTGACAGCAGGATATTCTCACAGGCACTCTAATGGAATCTGTACCCCACCTTCAAAATGCTTACCCAGTTCAGTAACTTTGGTAATGAAGCACCTAAGCTTAGGGTTGACTAAAATCTTCTTCTTTTCCTTAGATAAGAAAAGAGTGCTGCTTGCGATGCTTGACTCCTTAATAAAAAAGATTCCGTGTTTGGAGAATGTCCTTTTGGAACAATTCCTTCTGAATCATGACCACAAGCAGGTTAACAGATCAGAAGAACAGAGCTCAGAGCAAAGGGAGTTATTTGGCTGTTGACAGAGAGAACTCTCTCCAATCTCCATGAGCCCCTTGTGATCTTTGTGCTGTGTGTTCAACATCTTAGAAGGGGAGAAGAATCAACAAGCAGCAGCAAACTGCTGCTCTCTAGTACCCTTTCCAAACCTTTGTGGTTTTTTAATTATAAAATCCCCAAACATTGTCCATCCTCCTAACCATTCTGTGGAAAGAGAGAGAAGCTTCTGAAGAATCAGGAATGCCAAAGCATTTTTTTGATCCAGCTACTGTCTGAATCTCTGCAGATAGTATATTGGGAATGTGTCTTATTATTCATGTTATNAGGAGGTGTTTGATTTGAAACCTGCTGACTTTGTGCTGGCAGGACAGACATTGATGATTTATGGTAGGGAGAAAGGGCCGAATCCTATCTTTGAACTAACCACCTTATCTTTCTTTATTGCTTGTCTCTTTCATATTGTTGTACCATTCAAATTTAGATAAAGCTATTCTTAGAAATTCACTGTCTGCGTGCCTAGTTTGTTTTTGTTTTTGTTTACTGTTGTCCCCATCTTATTGGGGAGAGGGGGGTCTTGGAGACCTTTCCTCAAAAAGATTGTTCTTTTGACCCTAGCTTCTGGTCAAACCAGGACATTAACAATACTGATCTCTTGCCTAAAGGTAATTAGCTCATTTAAAACAAATCATCCTTTTTGCTTATTAAAATATATATGATAGCAATCCAGGATACATAATTTGGAGCTTAGCATTAAATAGCCTCATGAAGGGATTGCTCATTAGAGCTCACATCCCTGCCCTGAGGGATTCAGATCTCTGCTAAGATCATCACTTACCTCTTGTCAAGGTATTCAGTTGTACAGTCAAACTAAAACATATTCAAAGTTGAATACTTCTTTTCTGGATTTGAATTGGTGCTAAGGCAACTAAAGTATTAGAGAAATCTGCAGGGTAGTTGGAATTCTGTATTTATTCTCTCACTGACTGCAGTAGCAATTTGCTTAGTTCCAAATGTTAACAATTATGGGCTTTTTTTAACTCCAGATCCTGTTTGTTCAACAGAGGTTCTAGAAATCAAGGTGAGATTTGTCCTTTCTAATCACAGTCTTACAGTCAATTGAGAAATATCTTTGTGGAGAAGACAGGAGGCTGCCAGAGCAATTCTACAAGTAAGGAAAAGAGCACAGCATGCTGGTGATATTTCAAAGAGTTTTCTCTGTTAGTGTTGGTGATAATTGGGAAATCAAGAGTCCAGTTGACTATCACAGTTGAGACTGAGCTTACAGGGATAACAATTAGGTTGTTGGGTTTGTTTTGGGGTTGTTTTTGTGTGTGTGATCTCAGCAGATGTGCTGCTGAGTCACAGAGACACAGAAATATGGCACCTCTGTGTTTGATAGCCATTGTTTTCAGCCCATCTACGGTAAGCACTTAATGGATTTGATATAATGGCATTTGAAAAGGGAATACAGATTAAAACTCTATTCCAACCTCTATAGACCCTACCATTATGTTACCAAAATAAGTTTTGTTGCTTCTAGAGGAGTCAGAAAGTAGAACATTAGAGTAATTGTAGTGTGCAACAAGACAGGTGAGACTATTATTGGCATGGTCTAAAATTCAGCTAAAATATTTCTGCTGATGGTTCAAGCCCATTGGGGACAATCTGGTCTCATTTAATAATTAATATCACAGTAACCAGTTTCACTAAAATCTGTCTGCAATAGGCTGTGAAATTGTTAGAGGAACTCATGTGCCTTCAGCTATTCATGAAAACATTGATTTAATATGATAAATCTCCCTTGCCTACTGATCAGGCAAAAACTTTCCTGAAGTCTCTCAACACCTCTTCAGATTTACATTCTACTGAAACAAAACTTAATCTAAAATGAGCTCTCCTTTGCCATTTGTAGACACACTGCATAAATATTAATGTGTGAAAGCATTCCATTTATCATCAGTTGCACTCCCCAAACTTGGTAATCTCACCCCCAGCTCATATTCCCTCTGACAGCCCACTGCTGACTTCACCAACAGGAAAGAAGCTGGTCAGGAACTTGCTGCACACAGAAACAGCACTTTGCTCACATTTACAGCACTTGGCTGAGATCAAATGTTAGCTTCTCTTGCACATCTGCCACTCAGCCTGGCCATGTCTTTTGGGATGTATTTTTCCAGGCAAAACTAAAGTCCAAGTGTTTGAGTGCAAGAAAGCAGCACTTGCTTGTCCTGGTTGTGAGATCATGTGCAGGCAGGACTGAGATATGCCTGAAGCTAGAGCAAACTAGGACTTCCTTAGCTTCATTGAGGCAATGGCACCAGTTCCCAGGTGCCTGGTGGCAGCTGCCCAGGTGAATTCAAATAAACCTGGCTAGAGGAACCAGTTTAGAAAGACAGCCTTCAATTTAGAAGAATATGCCAAAGTGGGAAATGCCAGATTTAGTAGATGGAAATTTGGCTGTGCAGAATAGAAGGCTGTTTCTTTACCCTAGAAATACAAGTGGTGTAAGCTAAGTAAATCTCCTGGGACATTCAGTGAAAGAGAGCAGAATGAGAGATGAAGAGTGCACCAGAGGCCCAGGCTGTAAGCAAAAATCATGTAGGCAATTTCTGATTACTAAACTTAGGAAGTGTGGATTGGGAGAGTGTGCTGTGAGA
>VWZO01004581.1:0-10589 GCA_013396975.1 Bucco capensis | reverse complement strand
AAAGTGTAAGACTCTGCACTTGGCTTGGTTGAATTTCATACCATTGCCCATTCACCTAGCCTGTCCAGGTCCCTCTGCAGAGCCTTCCTTCCTTCCAAGAGATGGACACTGCCTCCCAACTTGGTGTCATCTGCAAATTTACTGATGTGCCTGGAACTTGTTTCCACGATTAGCTGTTCTATCCCAGGGTGCTTATGAGGTCCAGCAGAGCACCTCTCCTCATTGACTCATATATGACATGGCAAATTAGGTTGTTGGCAGTGCACTCCAGGAACCTCCGGGCTTGCTTATGTCCTGCTGTGCTGTCCGTCCATCAGACATCAAGGTAGCAGAAGTCTGCTATAAGGACCAGCACCTGTGAATGTGAGGCTGCTCCTATCTGCCTGTAGAGGGACTTCTCTGCTTTTTCTTCCTCCTTAGGCCACCCAGAGCCAACACTCACCAAAATGTCACCCTTACCTGTCATCTCTATAACCCTTAACCACAAGCTCTCAGTTGGCTCATCATCCATCCCATAAAGAGCTCCATGAACACCAACTGCTTTCTCATGGAAAGAGCATCTCATCCTCAACATCATCTCCACAGCCTGTCCTTCCAAAAGAGACTCCTCTTTGTTCCTCACCAGCCCAAGGCACAGCTATTGTCTGAAGTGCTAGAAGTACAACAGGATGAGGTTTGCTTTATGAGCTCCTTGTCTGAGGCACGGAAAGCTTACTGGCTCGTTGTCAACTTGGTGTTCAGCAGGATGACCCAGCTGGGTCATTTTCTGCAAAGCTGCTCTAAAGCACATACTGGTGCATGGGCTTGTTCATCCCCAAGCACAGAACTTTGCCCTTGTGCCTAAAGTGGAAAATGTGGGTACCTTGTTGTCCTCTGTATTGGGTTTGGCTGAGATGGAGTTAATGTTCCCATACAGTTTTCAGAAATGCTGTGCCTCAGATTGAAGATAACATGTGATGTTGTGACTGCTACAAGGCTGGCATAGCACCAAAGCGACAGGGTGGACAAGATCCTGGGAAGGGACGTAATCAAGACAGCTGACCCAAACTGACCAAAGAGCTATTCCATACCATATGACATCAGCTCAGGGATAAAGGGCAGAGTGGGGGAAGGAAGTGGGGGAAGAAGACGTCTGCCCCCCAAGCAACCACTACGCGTTCCGGAGCCCTGCTTCCCGGGAAAGGGCCAGACATCGCCTGTTATGGGAAGTAGAGACTAAAACTCAATTTTGCTTTGCTTTGCTTCACGCGCGTGGATTTGCCTTTCTTTATTTTCCATCCGTTCTCTCCCTCTTGTTGTGCCGTGGGAGGTGTGGGGCGAGAACGTGATAGAGAACCTTGGTGGGTACCTGGCACTCGGCCCAGGTCAGCCCACCACACCCTCCCATAGGCATTTCACCAAACCGTTTCCTCCCTGTTGTGGCTGTCAAGGTGCTCACATCAGCTGGGCAGCCTGTTGCAGTCACCTGCACCATCATCTCATTTGCACTGAAGTCCCTTTTAGTAGATGCCAGTAAGTACTGGCCATCCAGGAACAGTGAGCCAGGTGCCTTCTGGGCACTGCTGGGTCCTCCAAGAATAGTGGTTGATTTACCCAGGGGACATTCACTGCCTGGGCAACTTCAGTTGAGGGTCTTTGATTTACAAGGCCAATTTCTACCTTGCAGCCTCAACTGACAGAGGAGTAGTGCAAAATTAGGGTCACAGCAATGAAGGCTTCTCTCTTCATTGTATGCAAGGTACTCACCAAAATGAGAAACACAGCAAAGACTGTGGATTTTCCAGGAGGCTGGAGAGAAAGATGCTGCCCAGAAGCAGTTATTCCCAGTGCCAGGACTGCTTCCTGCCATTTCTCCACTCAGCAGCTCCAAACACCAGCATTTTGCCTCCCATCCCTGTCCTTGTCCTAGTCTCAGTCCCTTTCCTTTTTACTGTACCAGCAACAGCCGGGGAGCTCCAAACTCTGCTTTTATTACCTGTGCAGGTATAGAGGTGAACTGAGGATGGGGCTATAGGTCCCCCTACTCAACCACCCCACCAGCCTCCTGTGCCCCAGCCAGCACTGAGCCAACCCATCAGAATCAGGATTCCATCTTCCTATTTTAGGAATTAATGTGTTCATCATTAAAATATCTTTCCCCCTTATCTGCTTCCTCCACCTGCCTCTGATACTCCTGTGAGTAGAAATACTGAACAGCTGCTTGCAGAATAACAGAGGCTGAACTAAAAGAAACCTTTTGAAAAGAGCATTACACCTGTTTTCCAGAGCACTGAACATTGAGAGGAGCTGTTGTGCTGTCAAAAGCCCTCCCACCAACAAAGAGCACACAAAAGCAGATACACTCTACAGTGAGGAAGAGATATTCCCTTGCAGAGTAAATCTCACAAAGAGAGAGGGAAACTCAGGGAAAAGACTAGGAAGCCACCGAGACTGTCCAGTCTGCTGTGAAGACAAGCAAATGGAAAAGGTGAGTTTGCTTCATTCTTGCCCTCCTCATCCCAGAAGTGTGGCTATGTCACACATGCTCTGGCACAGTCTGCAGGATGCAGCAATTTCATTGTGCTGCTAGGAGTGCCTTGTTCTGTAGGGTGCTGAGAGTATCCTGAGGGACAGTGATTCTGGAGTCGGGAAAAATGATCTTCATCATGGCTATGCCAGCATGTGTCCTGCTAATCCAATCAGGTGGGTGTATTCATATATTGCCTGTTGTCTCCCACAGTTTTTAGTAGGCTATACAGAGGTCTGGGCTCACAAGATGAGTTTAGAGAGAAATGCAGAGGTGTAATGGAAGGAGATATCTGTATTTTCCTTTTCTTTGGAAAGGCTTGGGGGAAACATAGCTTTAAACACAGAAAAAGTGAGAGAGGGAAGAAAGCTATTCCACAGACACATTTCTTCACTAAGGGTAGATCCTGCTTGACAAACTTAGTGACCTTCTACGATACTGTGACTACCTCAGTGGACAAGGGACAAGCTGTGGATGTGATCTATCTGGACTTGTGCAAGGCCTTTGACACAGTCCCCACAACATTCTACTGGCCAAGTTAGAGAGCTATGGATTGGATGGGTGGACTGTTCNGTCCAGTTCTGGAGCCCTCAATACAGAAAGGACATGGAGCTGATGGAGCAGGTCCAGAGGAGGCCACGAGAATGATCGGGGGCTGGAACACCTCTGCTGTGAGGACAGGCTGAGGGAGCTGGGATTGTTCAGCCTGGAGAAGACTTTGGGGGGACCTACTAGTGACCTTCCAGTACCTAAAGGGAACTTACAAGAAGGCTGGAGAGGGCCTGTTTGCAAAGGCCTGGAGTGAAAGGACAAGGGGCAATGGTTTTAAATTACAGAAGAGTAGATTTAAACTGGATATTAGAAAGAAGTTCCTCACCACAAGGGTGGTGGAATAGTGGCACAGGTTGCCCAGGGAGGTGGTTGAGTTCCCATCCCTGGAGGCATTCCAGGTGAGGCTTGCCAGGGCTCTTGGCAAGCTGCTCTAGTTGGGAATGTCCCTGCCCACTGCAGGGGGGTTGGACTAGATGACCTCCAGAGGTCTCTTCCACCCAAAGCATTCTAGGATTCTATGATTCTGCCTGTGTTGCAGGTCTTGTTGGAGGTAACCCTCAGAAGCAGTTCTTCTCCAAGATGTCAGCCACAGTTGGGCAGCAAGTGGTTCTGCCCTGCCAGTCCACCAGTGAGGACACCGTCAGCAAGCTGAGTTTCTTCTGGTACCGTCAGCTCCCAGGGGAAACCTTGAAATTTCTCCTGCATGGGTTTAGAACTTCAGGAAATGACAAGTTCCGTAATGGCAAATTCTCTGTGGTGGTCTATGGAAACAAAACAACCCCCTTAGAAATAGAGACTGTCTCTTTCCAGGACACTGCCACTTACTACTGTGCTGAGACACCACGTTAAGAAAAGCCCCATTTCCGCCCCTGCAAAATCTGTATCGCCCAGAACAGCACAGGAGGAGTAAGAGTCCTCATCTTTCAACCTTGGCAGTGCTTTCATCCCTGAAATGATCTTCTACTTCATGTACCATCCTTTCCAACATCTCCTATCCCAACCTCTCCCTACTTTCAAACCTATGCAGAGGTATTCAGACCAGGGATTGAAATGCAGAACCGTGGGACTGTTTGCAGATGAGAAGAGACACTCACCTTCCTTCATTTTCTCAATAGAATACAACACCCTCAAGGAAACAATCAATACCCTTGGACATAACCTCCAGGTGTAGCATCAATCTTTACCTGCTCTTAGTTCTTGCAGGAACAGACACTGCAGAACCCAGTGCTGCTGGGATGACAGTGTCCTGGTAGAGGCCTTGACCCAGCTGTGGACAGAGCTGCAGGATCCATATCTCTGCTTTGCTCCTGGCCAAAACTAGCCCTTGACGTAGCTACCTGATGGACCACAGACCCTCACCTTGCTCCTCTTTGCAGAGCAGCCAAGGAGCAGGAAAGCAGCTTTTACCTTAATGCCTCAACACTGGGCAGAGTATCCTTTTTAACCATATGATTAAATGATGATATCCCTCCACACCCCAGTCAGCACATAGTCAACTTCTTTGGAAAATGCTAGGAAAGAGAAAAGCTAAAGAAAGTGTAGTAAACCTAAGGAATAGCTAAGTGACAAACAACATTGCAACCATGAGGCAATAATTACATTTTAATAAAAGATGCCCCATAACACTGCCCTGGGATGATCAAATAATGATGATTGATAAAGACAAAGATGAATAAGATGGTGGTGATGATGATAAGGAGGAGAAGGAGGAGTTTCCCCCAGGCTTGTGCTCACTGTTTGTTAGCACTGGGCACCCAAAGGTAATTTGATTTGGGCAGACCAGAATCCAAGCAGGATTCAACTTGGATTGTTCTCCCCATAGAATGGGACAATAAACCTCCTGCAGCCGCAAAGGTCTTGTCTCCCACAACAGGTTTTTCTCGCCAGGACGACCATAACTGCACTACACTGGGCATTGCCACATTGGGTATAAAGGACACTTTCTTGTGTCCTGGAAGGAGTGACAGGAAAAGATATCAGAGGGTTCCCTGGCAATTCCAACTACTTGCTCCGTACCACATCTCAGCTTTCAGATTCAGGGTTGGCACAGGCCAAACAGGTGCAAGGGAGAACAGGGCTCTGACTGGAGAATAGAGTGGGGTGAAGGTGGAGCAAGCAGAGGTGACAACAGCACAGGCAGGGCTAATGCGGGGAAATGCAAGGATAGCAGTTCTGGCTGTGTGGACTCCCACATCCATGGAACTAGTTCCCAGGAACGATGACAAGGGCAGTCAGTTCCTGAAGGTCTGAACAGGTCCCTGCAACTGCATCACCTCCCTACCAGCATCTCCCAGTGCCCACCACTGCTATTTGCTCCATGCAGGAAGACACAGCTGACAAAGCCTGGTGGGCTAGTAACTCACAGGAGAGCCACACAGCCCAGCAACGAATAAGGGTTAGAATAGATTGCAAAATGTGAGAGGGATGATCTAGGGCTCGTGGGGCTGCACTAGAGGTGGGGAAAGGGGATTTTGGGGCAAACTTTTGGTTCTTCTGGTGGAGTGGTGTGGGCCTTGTCTGAGCACGTGCTCTCCATCAAGCAACACTCAGCCTGCCCTGGTGCTTGGGGTTGCTCCTTCCGAGGTTCAGGCCTTGCTCTTCCCCTCATGGAACTGCAGGAGGTTTCTTGCAGCCTACTTCTCCAGCCTGTCGAGATCTCTCTGGATGGCAGCAGAGCTCTCCGTGCGCCTTGGTGAGGACGGGCAGGGGATGGGAGTGGGTCCAGGGCGGGCTGAAGGGGCGGGACATGGGCAGGGACCTGCGAGGGCACGCAGCGGGCCGACAGCCGCTTCCTGGGGCTGGGGACGTAGCTGGGGCCAGTGGCAGCTGCGCGAGGCCGAGGCGCCGAGGTCTTTCGGCAGGGCTCGGCAAGGCGACAAACCGCGAGAGCGCCAGAGTCGCGCTAGCAGCCCAGGGCCGGGAGCCTTCGTGCGCCGTGGCGCCGCGTTCTGGCCGTACCTCCGGCCCTGCCCCGCGGCCGTGCCCACGCCTGCCCTTCAAGCCCTGACAGGGCTGCGGCACCCCCGGGCCGGGTCGGGTCGGGTCGAGTCTGTCGTGTCGGGGGCGGGCAGAGGCGTTGGCGCTGCCTCGGCGAGGGCCCGAGTCGACCGGTCGAACAGGAGCGATACCGATCGCAGCTCCCCTTGGCTCCAGTCCGGCTGCCGGCGAGCCCGATGGCACCCGGGCTGGGGCCGTGGCTCCTGGCCTTGTCCTTGGCCGCGGGGCCGGCAGGTGAGGGCCGGGCGGGGAGGGCAGCGCGCCCGGGGCCGGGCAAGGAGGCAAGAGGGTGAGGGCGGCTTCGGGTGGCTGGCTGGGGCCTGAGCGTCGGGCCAGGCGCGTATCGGCCCCGGGGAGGGCAGGCGGGGCATTGCCTCGGGCCCTGTGGAACTGGAGCTGTGCTATGCCGTGCCGGGGGGAGACGGCCTCGGGCCGTGGTCCTTCCTGCCCGGCTGCCAGCGCTCTCTGTCCGCAGGGCTGTGGGCACAGCCGAGGCTGCTGGAGTCCGGGGGAGGTCAGCTAGCACCCGGAGACTCAGTCACACTCTTCTGCCGCGGAACTGGCTTCGCCTTCGGCGGTTACGGTGTTCGGTGGTACCGTCAGACCCCCAATAGCACACTCGAGTGGGTGTCCTACATCAACTTATCGGGTACTATAAAGAAGTACGGGTCAGCAGTGCAAGGTCAAGCCAGAGTATCCCGGGACAATTCCAAGTCCGAGTCATCCCTGTCCCTGCAGGCCCTGCATCCCTGCTACTCCGCTTCCTACCTCTGCACTGTTTCACTTGTGGCACGGCGGCAGGAAATCCAGCTGAGCTCTAACACAAACCTAATGGGGTCTGGCCCCATGTGTGTGAGCTCCTGGGCAGGAGAGTGCTGGGGTTGGGGCCTCAGGGCTGTTGCAAAGCAGTGAGGTACAATCAGCTCTCCACCACGGTTGCTCCTAACCTTTCCTGCACACTGCAGGCATTTTAATATAGTGACAATTAAAATAGCATTGAATGGTAAGAATGAAAAACAATTGTAAAAAGAACTTCCTTCCTCTCTGCCCTCTTTCTTCCCAGGCTAAACTTCACTCCTTTATCCTCTTCCTTCCCCCAAGTGGCACCAGGGCCAATGGGAAATGGAGTCTGGGGTCAGTTCATAACATTCATCTGCATTGCTCCAGCTGGATGCACATAAAATGTATGGGCCCCATTTGGATTCATCCCAGGGTACCAAAAGAGCTGTCTGATGTTTCCGTAGGACCTCTTTCCATTTTTCAGTGGTCTTGGGAGTCTGCAGAGGTCTCAGATGACTGGAAACTGGCAAATACTGTCCCAGTTTTCAAGAGGGAACAGAAGGAAGACTCTGGTAGTTCTAGGCCTATGTGAGCCTCACTTCAGTGCTTGGTAACATTATGGAGGTTATTCTGAGACTTTGAAACACTTGCAAGACAACACAGTCATTGGTCATAACCAGCACGGGTTCATGAGCGGACAGTGCTGCTTCACTAACTGAGCATCCTTCTGTGACAAGGTCACCCATCTAGTTGACTAAGGGAATCCAGAAGTTGTGGGTGGTTTTTTTTAATTTAGTGAACTTCTGACACTGTCTCTCGGAGTATCCTGGACAAGGTGTCCAGCACACAGCTGGATGAGTCCATATTATTTTGGGTGAGCAATTGGCTGATCGGCTGATCTCAAAGAATTGTAGTAAATGGGGTTCCATCAGGCTGGTAGCTAGTCACCAGGGGAGCTCACCGGGGCTTGATTTTAGGGCCAGTGCTCTTTAATGTATTTAGAAATGATCTGGATACAGGAATCAAATGTACATTAAATTTGCTGATGATACCAAACTGGTGGGAGCTGTGGACTCTCTCAAGAGTAGAGAGGCCCTACAAGAGAGATCTCGATAGCCTAGAGAGCTGGGCAGTCACCAACTATATGATATTTAATAAGAGCAAGTGCCAGACTCTGCACCTAGGATGAAGCAATCCTGGTCGTACAAAAAACTGGAGGATGAGAGGCTGGATGTCCTGCAAAAAGAGATCTGGGGTTTGGGTTGATGGCAAGTTGAATACGAGTCAACAGTGTGCCCTGGCAGCCAGAAGGGGCAAGTGTGCCCTGAGGTGCAACAAGCACAGCATCACTCGCCAGTCAAAGGAAGTGACTGTTCCACTCTACACTGCACTGATGCAGCTCTACCCTGAGTTCTGTGTCCAATTTTGGACACCTCAATAGAGGAAGAACATCAAACTTCTAGACTGTGTCTAGAGAAGGGTGACTAAGATGGTGAAAGGCCTATAGGGTAAGACTTACGAAGGTCACTTGGTTTGTTCAGCTTGGAGAAGAGAAGGCTGAGCAGTGACCTCATTGCAGTCTATGGCTTCCTCAATGGGGACAGCAGATGGGGAGGTTGCTGATCTCCTTTCTCTCGTGACCAGCACACCAGGAAATGGATAGAGTCCTGAGAGAAGCAGGGAGTTGGACTCAATGATCCCTGTGAGTTCCTTCCAACTTGAGATATTCTATGATACTAATAGTTATATTATTCTATTAATGGTACTATTCTCTCAATACACAATGGATCTGTCATGGTCATATGAGTCAGTGTGCATAATACATGTGAAGTCCTGCTATCTTTAGATGAGCTTTACTAGGAGACTACAAGAGCAGTTTTCCCATTTAATGGGATGTTACTTCATCTTGTGGGGCTTTTAAGATACGTGTGTGCTGATGTGCAGAGGACAAAAGAGGCTTAAGAGTGTCTGAGGGATTTCTGTGGCAGTTTACATGAACACACCCATATCAGCACAGCCCATTCCCAACATTCTTCAATGTCAATGGTGTAAGCAGATGTGGAGGGGTATACCCATGGAATAATTAATGCATGTGCCCAAAGTCTTCATGCCTGTGTCACCCAGAAGACAATTGCTCAACCTTACTATGAGTCCATGGAGGCTAATCAGTTCCTTGGGCTCCCGGTTTTGCAGCTGTGTAGGCTAGCAGGGCATGGCCTACAGGTGTAGCTGATGCTTTCCAAATCCTGAAGGGATGAGGCAGTTGTGACTTTCACGGCTTGGCTGTTCTCAATTCATAGCAGCAAGTTGCCTCCTTTGAGATAGGGAGGCTGTGTGGTGTTACTGCCAGCCCAGTATCCTGTGGTCTGCAGATTGGCCATTGCTGCTCTGGCAGCTGGTCACAGTCTGACAGCTGCAGGTGACAATGTGTGAATTTGCTTTGCCACCCGTGGACTGACTGGTTGTGAGAGGGGTTTCAAAGCTGCAGTGTCTAGAGGGACAGAACCTAGAGGTTTCCCTATCCTAGTTGTAGCACTGCAGACACCTATCACTTCATGCAGTGTTTTGTGTACTCTTGGTAAAGTGTTAACTGTAATTCTTAACTGTTTGGAGTGTATGAGGAATTAAAGGCACGGAAACTGCAATTGCAAGAAAGATCATATTTGATTCCTTTTTGGGGACTTTCCCATGTGAACTTGGCAGCTGTAGCATGAGCAGGCACAACAGATGGCATACAAGGACTACATGGGCTCTCTCACATCCCTAATTGGATCCAAATTTAAGCAGGCTCTAGAAAAACCTATTCCTGCTTTCTGTCAGTTATCTGCTAACTTACTTTCAAGTCCAGCTTCAGGCTGTCCTAGGCTGAGCAAGAGGTGAAACAACAAGAGTTTGATTAGCCACCTAATGCAGGAGCATAGGAATTGACCAGCAACTGGAGCTGTGTAGAGATAAGATCATGTATCAGGACTGACACCACATGTGTAAGGGGAAGGATCACCTCCCTTGACATGCTGTCAACACTTTGCCTAATGGCAGCCCAGGGTACCATTAGCTGCCTTGGCCACAAGGGCAGGTTGCTGGCTCATGGCCAACTTAGTGTCTGCCACAACCCCGAGGTTTTTCCTGCAAAACTGCTTTCCAGCTGGGTGACCATAGCCTGTCCTAGTGCTTAGGGGTTTTCTCTCCAAGTGCAGCGATTTGCCTTACTGCTTGTTGAACTCTGTGGAGTTCCTGGAAGCCCATTTCTCCAGCCTGTTGAGGTCCCTCTGGGTGGCAGCACAACTCTCTGCTCTATCAGCAACTCCTCCCACGTTGGTGTCATCTGCACATTTGCTGAGGGCACATTGTGTTTAATCCTCCAGATCATTAATGAAGAAGTCAAACAGGATTGGAGCCAGTATGGACTCCTGCTAGTTGCTGGCCTGCAACAAGGTTTTGTGCCACTGGTCTCCACCCTGTGGTCCCAGGCATGTAAATAATTTTTGTCTCACCCTCACTGTTTGCTCACTGAGTTCACACTTCATCTACTTCTATAGGAGGATCTTAGGAGAAATAGTATTGATGGTGTTTCTAAAACAAAAGTAACCAGTATCTAATGCTCTTCCCCCATATACAAAACCAGTCCTTTCCTTAGAGAAGATTATGGTCTTGGTCAAGCATGACTAGCCCCCCATGTTAATCCTGATGACATTCCTGTCGTTCAAGGCCCTGGAAATGGTTTTCCACACACTCAGCCAGCGAGCCAGTGCGA
>VWZO01004558.1:0-13517 GCA_013396975.1 Bucco capensis | reverse complement strand
ACAAACTGTTCCATCACCTTTCCAGGGATGGAGGTGAGGCTGACTGGTCTATAGTTACCCAGGTCATCTTTCTTGCCCTTTTTGAAGAGTGGGATAACATTGGCCTTCCTCCAGTCCTCAGGCACCTCTCCCGTTCTCCAGGGCCTCTCAAAGATTATGGAGTGTGGCCTAGCAATGACTTCTTCCATTTCCCACAGCACTCTTGGGTACATCCCATCCAGACCCATGGACTTGCGGATGTTCGGTTTGCTCAACTGATCTCTGACCCAAACTTCATCAACTGAGGTTAAAACTACCTTCCTCCCATCTTCCTCCATAGTTTTAAAGTAGTGGGACTGCTGGTAGTTGGTGTTAGCAGTAAAGACCGAGGGGAAGGTGGATTGAGTAATTCCACTTTCTCTGTATCCTCAGTCACCAGCGCACCCATTTCATTCCGCAAAGGGCCCACACTACCTCTAGACTTCCTTTTGCTATCACCATCATGCCACTAAACCATATCATTAAGTGTCATATCTACACATTTCTTAAACACCTCCATGGATGGTGACTCCACCACTTGCCTGGGTATCCTGTTCCAATACCTAAGAACCCTTTCAGTGAGAAAATCTTTACTAGACCCAATCTAAACCTCCTGTGGCACAGCTTGAGGCCATTTCCTCTTGTCCTCTTGCTGATAACCTGGGAGAAGGGACCTACCCCCACCTTGCTCCAACTATTTCAGGTAGTTTTAGAGAGAAATAATTGGACTTATTCCCTTCCCCTTCCTACAGGTAACTATCAGGAAGTGAAGAGAGTGGACTGAAAGAGCAAATACCTCTTTTTGCACATATTTTCAATGCACTCCCCGCAGAAGTACCTGAGTACCTTGGATACAATTCCTCATCCTGGCCTAGTGCAGTCTGATGACTCACAAGGCCAGAAAGACCCGCAGTAGTTTTTCTTTAATGCTGTGTTCGAGGCAGAGGTACAGTGTGATCAGACAGAATTAGCACTTCTGAAGAGCAAGTATTGCTCTTGTTAAAATAAATGTTGAGCCAATGTACACACAAGATAGGGAAGAAGGGGATATTCATCCAAGAGGACACAAGGTTATTCCCCACAATCTCTCTCTAGGGTCAGCAGAAGAAGAGATAGTTTTCAGGCGATGATTCTGAGCCAGAGTCTACATCAGATGTAGTGGGCTGGGCTAAAGTTAGTCTTTGGGATTATTGCCCTTCTGTTTGAAATAATTTGTCATTAAGGTATATTAGATTATGTGTATGGCAGCCAGTATACCTTTCAAGGGAGACCTTTATCCTGTGAAGTTTAATACTCTTTCAGGAAAATGGTTCTGTGGAAAAGGTCAAAAGGAAAGTCTTTCTGAAGTGCAGAGTGAGGGTTTTGCAACAGGCACTGAGAGCTCTATGGAGCAAAAAAGCATCTAAAATAGAAAACTAGATCTCAAATGACACAATAAAAAAAGATTTAAAGCTCTTCTGGCTCTAGCCCCTGTATACATCATTAATATCTACTGCTTCAAGTAACTTCAAATCAAGCATCCCAGCACTTTAGATTAAGTTAGAAGTTTGTCTTGCTTCAAAGCACATAGAAAATGGTAGAATAAAAAAACATTACATTGTTACATTTTAAATAGCGCTGAAACACAGGGCAGGCTAAATGGTGTAGAGAGAATAAAGAAAGAGATTTGACTTAAGTTCATTGCTTTCATCCTACCATATCCTTTTTTATTTTTTTATTTTTTTTTATTCTCCCTGGTGGAGCTGCTTGCAATGGTCCTGCTTGGCTGAAACTGGCAGCAAATGGGTGGAGGTTTAGACTCACACTTACATTGATCTACCTTCTTGCCCTTTGGGAGCATATGGTTTATTGAGACATGCCAGAGGATTACTACATTTTTCAGTCTTGAGATTGCTTAAACTTCATGATCAAGACCACTTGCACACTTCATGCTACCGATTACTGTATTTTAAGAACAGAGATTAAAAATACACATTAGGAAATGTACATTTCAATAAGAGCATATTTCCTGAAATAGAACTCATCCTGAAATTTGTTAATCATGGTAACTATGTTACCTATAACTATAGGTATAGTTATAGCTATAACTGTAGTTAACTACAGTTGTGTACAAATAAGGCACATTATACGTGACAGAAAATAAATGCACATATGCAGCATATACTAAGCAAATTCCTTATTCCATTCAGTAGAGTAATAAAGCAAAAGTTAGAGGGAAAAAAACCACATATTTACAAACAAATAGATATTTATAAAGATTAAGTTCTGCAAATTTTGATTATTTTTTTTTTTAATTGTATTACCAGTTTGGCAAAACAGAGGGCCAAAATATAAAACTATATTTGAGAAAATGTTAATATAATGAACATTTGCATCATAGACTCTCAGTGCAAAATTTTTATATTTATAAGATCATGAAATACAACATAAAATAATCCATCTGAACTAGTATAAATGAGATTAAATAGAGATAGCAATAGCTAGGAAGGGAAGAAGAGAATAGTTGGGAAGAGATGCCATATGCATCATGTACCATATACAGTATGCATCATGTACCTTTGTCAAAGAGAGTCTTGGAGAAACTAGAAAAGAAGATGAGTGGAAGTTGATTTTGATTTCATTCAACTGAAGTTGTGAAACTATTTCTTTTCAGGAAAGTGAGTGCAATTTAGGGCAGAAGTAGGAGACTGTAGGAGGTTTCATTCATTTGTCAACCAAGCACATAACTTGAATTCACATTGTCAAAACAGAATCACAGAATCGATCAGGCTGGAAAGACCTCCGAGATCATCAAGTCCAGCCCTCCGTCAACCCTAATCCATTTACTAGATCATGGCACTCAGTGCCACATCCAATCTTCTTTTAAAAATCTCCAGGGATGGTGAATCCACCACCTCTCCGGGCAGGCCATTCCAATGCCTGATTACTCTCTCCGTAAAGAACATTTTTCTGATCTCCAACCTAAATTTCCCCCGGCAGAGCTTGAGCCCATGCCCCCTTTTCCTATTGCTGGGTGCCTGAGAGAAGAGACCAGCCCCCACCTGGCTAGAACTTCCCTTCAGGTAGTTATAGACAGCAATGAGGTCTCCTCTGAGCCTCCTCTTCTCCAGGCTAAACAACCCCAGCTCCCTCAGCCTCTCCCCATAGGACTTGTGCTCCAGTCCCTTCACCAGCCTTGTTGCTCTTCTCTGGACCCGCTCCAGCACCTCAATATCTTTCCTGAACTGAGGGGCCCAGAACTGAACACAATACTCAAGGTGCGGCCTCACCAACGCAGAGTACAGGGGAAGGATCACTTCCCTGGTCCTGCTAGCCACACTATTTTTGATACAGGACAGGATCCCATTGGCCTTCTTGGCCACCTGGGCACACTGTTGGCTCATGTTGAGCTTCCTGTCAATTAGTACCCCCAGGTCCCTTTCCGCCTCGCTGCTCTCCAGCCACTCTGTGCCCAGCCTATAGCTCTGCATGGGGTTATTGTGGCCAAAGTGCAGGACCCGGCACTTGGCCTTATTGAACTTCATCCCATTGGAATCAGCCCATCTCTCAAGTCTATCCAGATCCCTCTGCAGAGCCCTCCTGCCTTCCAGCAGGTCGACACACCCTCCCAACTTGGTGTCATCAGCAAATTTGCTGATAATAGACTCAATCCCCTCATCTAAATCATCAATAAAGATGTTAAACAGGACTGGACCCAACACAGACCCCTGGGGAACACCACTGGTGACCGGCCGCCAGCTGGACACAGCCCCGTTCACCAGCACTCTCTGAGCCCGATCCTCCAGCCAGCTCCTAATCCAGAAGAGGGTACGCTTGTCCAAGCCATAGGCTACCAGCTTATCCAAGAGTATATTATGGGAGACAGTGTCAAAGGCCTTGCTGAAGTCCAAATAGACCACATCCACAGCCTTCCCCTCATCCACCAGGTGGGTCACCTGATCATAAAAAGAGATCAGGTTGGTCAGGCAGGACCTGCCCCTCCTAAACCCATGCTGGCTGGGTCTAATCCCTTGTCCATCCTGAAGGTGCTGTGTGATTGCCCTCAGGATGATCTGCTCCATAACCCTGCCAGGCACAGAGGTCAGACTGACAGGCCTATAGTTGCCAGGGTCAGCCTTGCACCCCTTTTTGTGAATGGGGGTGACATTCGCCAACTTCCAATCATCTGGGACCTCCCCAGAGAGCCAGGACTGTTGGAAGATGATGGAGAGCGGTTTGGCAAGCTCTTTTGCCAGCTCCCTCATTACCCTGGGGTGGATCCCGTCCGGTCCCATGGACTTGTTGGGATTCAGCTGGCTCAGTAAGTCACTAATTATTTCCTCCTGGAATACAGGAGGACTATTCAGCTCCCTCTCTCTGTCTACCGGCTCCAGAGGCCAATTGTCTTGAGAGCCACCTGTCTTACTGGTAAAAACTGAGGCAAAGTAGGTGTTAAGTACCTCAGCCTTAAAAAACAAGTTTTTAATCAGTTTTGAGTCTGCGATTTTGCACATTCAGGTGAAAACAAGAAGAAAACCTAGAGGCAGCAATATGGAGGTCTAGCAAAAATGGTGAAAAAGCAGTAAAAAGTGGACAGTAGAAGGTAGGGGGAATCAAGCAAATGGGAAGCATTTTCAGGCTGTGAGCGTAAAGAAACATTACTGTATTTTCCTTCTGGTGGGGTTCTGAGAGGATGTGAAAGAAGCAATGTGGATGCTCATTATTTTGCTTATTTATTTCTGATTACCACAATGTTGTCTGTGAATAAATCAAATGAGCAGCTTTCCCCTTCTATCCTAAAAAACCTCCAACTATAAAAGCGTTGAGTATTTCAGTAACAAAGTAATTTGGACAGTTTATACAAGTGTTTGGTTGCTTTAGTAATTGTCAACAATTAACAATACATTTTATATTAACTGTGCATTAATAATAATTTTATTAACCTTAATATTAAATGCATTTTAACACGTAAATTCAATTTCAAAATATACCAGAATTCCAGGAATTTGGCAAACAAAAGCCTGTTGTGAAATATAAGATGAACTTTGAAGAAAAAAGAACAACACAGTCAGAAAAACTGCCTAAAGAACAGCTGCAGGAACATACTGTGGATACCAAGAAAAGCCTGTTTCTACTTACAGGATGAATACATGGGCCCATGAGATGTCAGTGGATAATAAAAATAAATGTTCCTTATACACAAAGCTCAGCACAGTGCATGTAAAAAAATTCTTAATTTTTTTCTGTGCAAGTCTGTAAAAATCCATGCATAGTTGATGCAATTAAACAATGCACACAGACAGCTCTTAATTCTTCAATCAAATGTCTGCAAAGTTAGGATAGTAATAATCTGAAATAGAGGCAGCACAATGTGTAAAAATTTTCCCAGTAGTCTTCTACCGTATCTTGGTACTAAAATAATACAGATAATGGCTTTTGTGCTAAAAGAGACTGCTAAGTCTTCCATTAAGAAATGACAAAAAGAAATAAAAGTTATATTTATTAGCTCAGAATATTATGAACAAATGTAAAAGCTTAAGCAAATTATGTCCCATGCTGTGTGGTCTTTGTTTCATAATATGGTATGTTTCACAACCTGGCAAGGGTTTATTTCACTGTGGTATGCATCATAATGATACATCAGGAGCTTCAGAACTGAAGCACAACTAAAGTGTTGTTAAGAAGGCTCTCACAACAAAAGAGAAAGCATAAATGCAGTTTGTTTCCAGTTGGAAGCCATAAAAGCAGACATTTTCATATCAGAAGGCAGTAGACCACCCAGGTCTGACTTTGTCTTAGTTTAGTAAGCTCGTACAAGTCTACCTAGAGGAAAAAACCCACACAGAAACTACTTACAAGACATAAAGCTTAGTATACCTGAAGACAGACCTTAGAAAATTGGCTATTGGTCATGATATGGAACCATAAAATATTTCTATGACCTTAGTCACTTTTATTTAGGAATTTTAAAAAGCATGTTTTTCACCATTTTAAGATAAATTTGCTGTACCTCTAAAAGGTGTCACCTTGATTAATGACTTTAATTGAAGTAGGTAAAATTTGTAAATTTTGTTCTCCTTGCAGATAATAACCTCCAAGCAGGCTTGTCCTAACACTCAAACAGTATTTGTGCTCTCTAACCACAGTGTACGCCTTGTGGGTCCATGTACACTGACTCACTTTCACTCAAAGTGTTGTGTCATTCTTTCAGAAATTTCCTATTAATGCAGAATAATAGTCCTAGAAATCTATTTACTCTTGAATATTGAAAACACAGCCAATCTGGTGTTACAGCATATTTGGCTTCCATGTCAATAAAGATTAAGAATAGATTGGCAAACTAAAATTTGTATGCTGGTTAGGAAGAGTGTGCTTTACACAAGACCTAAAACCCCCAAACAAGCAAATAAACAAAAAACCCAAAACAAACAAACAAAACCCACCAGTGATATAGAACCAAAAATATCACACAACTCGTAGAGCTGAGATTTAGAATAGCAAAATGTTGTTGCACATAAGAAGATCAGTATTGTCACCGCTGAATGATGTTTGTAAAGAGAGTAAAAACATTATTCAGCATCAAGATTGAGGTTTAAAATTTTCATTTCAACAGACATTGTAATTATTCAGGAAAATCTTCATTAACCAATAAGAAAAAAATCTACTTTCAGGATAAATTAATACAGAAAGTTCACAGTAGTAGAACCCAGGGACTTAATTACTTCATGCTGTAACTGCCAGATGAGTGTAATTTGAAGGGATATGGAACTGCTGTACACAAAAACAACCTAAAGTTATTAATAGTTGAGTAGTTCTGACATTTCACTGTGTTCCAGACTACACTGTACCCTCTGAAAAGCCAGTGAATAGTGTAAACACAACTGTGTGTTCCCAGGTCTAATTATACCGGCACAAGTAACATCCCTCCCTCCAATGCTTAAAAGAAAAAATTAAAAAAAAATCACAGCAATTATTTATCATTGTGCAGAGACCTCTTGCTCACATCTATAACTTATTGTAGTAAGATACTTTTTTCCTGAGTGACAAAACAAAGCAAAACAGAAATGCTTGTAGAGTAGATAAAGAGGAAACACTAAAACAAAAAGGTTAAGGAGGCAACATTCTGTGGCTAAAGTAGAATCTTCCAGCTAACATCAGAATCTTGTTTTAGAATTAAAGATGGTTTGCCTCTGTCAAGAATAATTCCTTTAGAAATTACCTTTGGTTACAGGAAATCTATGAGATTTTTTTATTCATAAAACTAAATCATGTTTTATTAGCTGTATGTTTATCTGTTACTTAGAGAAAAATACTAGGTCATCTATTCTGAGCCCATAGACTGCCTCATTACAATGAGATTATTATCAATACTTGGAAACAATTACTTTCCATCTGACTATTGAACAGGAGCACACATGGTATGTTCATTGTTACTTCCTTCCTCCCCTACAGTTATTTTGCTCACCTATGCTTCTCAAAGATTGTGTTATCAATCAGCTCTGTGAGAAAATAGTTTCTTATGTGTCAAAGACTTGAGGACACAAATGGCGTTTGGCCATGCTATGTGCATACAAGCTTCTCAGGTTAGGAGGCTAACATTTTGTGGTCTTTGCACAGATTATCTACAAGTGCTACACTTACTAATGGTAACAAAATTAAATGCTTCCTGAGTACTATAGAACTGAACAGTTTCAGCTAGGTAATCGATTGGGCTTTGCTCCCAGAATATGATACAGAACCCCATTTGCACCAGAATACACACACACGTGCATGACTTAACTTCAGTGACAAAAATGCAAATTAGTATTAGACAGTAGGAAAAGTGACTTTCAAAGGAGCAGGAGAAATAAATTTAAACTTTATTAAACAGCCTGCCAGCAACCAAATGAAAGAAGGATTGTTTAATGCAGCAATAAATAACCTAGATCTCAACACAACGTTTTTGTGAAGTCAATACTAATGTCTACTGACGTTTTACCTAGCACCCCAAGGGCAATTGTTCTAAGTTTAAATCAAAATCAAGAGCACCTGCAAAGGTACAAAATATGCAAAACCCATGGAATGAATTTTCCAGCCTTCTTCTAGTATTCCTCTGCTATCACATTAAAACACAAACCTGCCAGACTCTGTTAATTTTTTCATGAATGCAAGGACATTTCTGTCAAAGAAACATGGTATTATAAAGCTCACTGCATTTAAGACTCTGTGGACAACAGCAATGAAGGTAAAACCAAATATCTGGCACCTATACTTACACATTGCACAGGAGAGGTTTGTTATTCAAGATGTCTTTGATGATCCAGCTTTAGAGGCTGGAAAGAGGCCAACAGGAGAAGGCATAGTAACGTGTTGGGTTTTGTCAAGTTCAGGATGTTCTGAGTGACCTCATTCAAGAGGAACAGACTTGAAATGGCATCTCCAGGTTCCTGTTGTGCAGGCTGGCAAGGGTGGATGGCCCTACATGATGGGGCAGTAAACTTTGCAGTCTTATTTCCTGAATATCTGCACAGAAGGGCTTATCTGACCTTCCAATTGCTTTCTGCTAGCTCATGCACCAAGATTTCCTTCCCCTAAGCAGGAAAAGAGGCAGAAGAAGAGGCGTGGCATGTGGAGATCTAATCACAGTGTTGAGTAGGATGAGAATATCCACACCTAGAGCAACTCTCCCTCATACAGGTATAGGATTCTATTAGAGGATACAATAAACTACTAGGGTTTTGTCATTATTGGTTTTATTTCAGAGATTTCTAAATGGAAAAGTGAGACCATAGACTAGCAGACATTTTATTTGAAGAAAAAATGTAATATATATTATATAAAACTTCATTAATACTAAGTTAGAAAACTGTTTTCTTAGATAAGTGCTTGGAAATATCTTCCTTTACAGACCTCCATTTTAAAAGTCACAGGGAGAGTATGTCTCCCTCTTTCTCCCTCCCACAGATTAAGAACATTTCTGGCATAAGACACTGGAGTTTCAATCTTCAAGTTATGTCATTATCCCTCCTTTTAAAAGGAAACTTGTGGTAGCTTTTACATTAAGCATCAATGACTACTATTTGCCTTCACAGATCTGAATGACACCAGGTATACTTATTTTCTCTCCAGCTTTTTCTTTAGCAAGAGTCAAGTTATTGTTATTTGACTGTGTACCATTTTATTAAAGGATTTTTTTTCCCCCATCTACCTATTGACTGGAATATCTGTATCTTCTGGCAGTAAAAAGGAGTTTCTTTTCAAGGATATTTTTATTTAGGCTAGTCCAAAGCCAGATGGAGTGTATAGTCTTCCCTGGTTCTTCCAGACACTTGTACACTTTTCTTTCCTTTTCTTCCTAATGCCAGCTGCTGTTATACTGGCCATGAAAACCGCACAACTTCTGTCCCATGGGTCGATCTCTGAGACTTAGAAACCAGTAGATTCCTCCCTGTAAGAGCTTTTTACCCTGCATGTGGCAGTGACTACATTCAACCCTGTTGCCTCTGGTACATTTCCTGTTCCTAAATAAGAAATACTACATGGATTTTGGTTAAGATTAAACATGAAAGCTTGGGTGGAGGTTATTATTTTGAAAAAGCAGCATTTTGATTTTTTTTTTCTGGCACCTTCAATACTCCTTTTTGAATGTTGTTCCATATGACTTCTGGCAGCTCATTCAAGTGTGACTGAAGTGTCAGCGCTTCTCACAAGCTAGTTAAAGACTAGTTTATCAGACAATTAACAACCTGCCTCTTTGCTATTACTTCTCAGGTAGTTTAGTAGTTTCTGTATACACAGCAGCATTTATCAACAGACATCTCTTGGGTTAACCAAGAAGTCAACACTGTCCTATCTCTTCCCAAAGCATACCACCACAGGGAACAAGTAACTCAGAAAGTCAAAGGTATTTGTGTAAAGGGCAAGATGCTATCCCTTCCTTTCTCTTTCTTTCACGCCTTTCTTTCTTTTTTCTTTCTTTTTCTTTCTTGCCTTCTCACCTTTCTTTCACACCCTTTCTTTAGCACATTTCTTTCTTTCGCACCTTTCTTCCTTTCACACGTTTCTTTATTTCACACCTTTCTTTCTTTCACACCTTTCTTTCTTTCCCACCTTTCTTTTGCACCTTTCTTTCTTTCTTTTGAATCTTTCTTTCACACCTTTCTTTTACACCTTTCTTTCTTTCACACCTTTCTTTCTTTCCCACCTTTCTTTTGCACCTTTCTTTCTTTCTTTTGAATCTTTCTTTCACACCTTTCTTTTACACCTTTCTTTCTTTCACACCTTTCTTTCTTTCCCACCTTTCTTTTGCACCTTTCTTTCTTTCTTTTGAATCTTTCTTTCACACCTTTCTTTTACACCTTTCTTTCTTTCACACCTTTCTTTCTTTTGCACTTTCTTTCTCTTTCTTTTACTGGACACGAGTTTATTGGTTTTTATTTTTTTTTTCATTATTTAATATCTAGTAGTTCACTGCTGATGAATTTTGGACCAATTAATTCTTCCCTGAAAAGGGCTTGTGTCAATTAAAGTATAAAACCCCTGAGACGGCAACTTGAACAAGGTATTTGATCTCTGGTCCTGGAAGCCGGCACAATGGGATGGTAGGGAGATTTATGTTCCCACGCAGATTAAGGAAAATTAAATCAAACTCAATAAACTCAATTTTTGTATTTGCACTGTTTCCTTCCCATATCATCTGACATATACACATAGAAAGGCATTTATCATTCTCATAAAAGCACAGAAAAAATTAATGCTGAGGTGGTATTGTTAATAAACACTGCATATGGGAGATGTGCAGGCTGATCTAGTTTGGACTGTATATCTCAAAAGCGAAGATACCAGTTTCCAGTTAGCATGATACACTAAAGTTATAAAAAAGAAGAGGAAATTATGTTCAAGCCCACTGTCTGAAATAAAATAATAAAAAAAAGAACAAACCTTTTTTTTTTTTTTTTTTATAACTCTCATTTAGCAGCAGCCAAACAGAATAGAAAAGGCATTGAAGATTTCTAATTTTTAAAATTAGAATTCATGAGGAGCTTTACATTGGCATGGTAGAGACTGTGGACATACAACATGACCTATGCTAGGATAGTGCAGAACTATTATGTGTAAGTTCCAGTTGGAAAACAAAGAAAACTTGACAAATGAAGACCCAATGGAAAGAGAGAACAATCTACAAGACATAAAGAAGGTTAACCATTGTTCAAATGATTTTGCAAACAGAGAAAATTTCTCTCATTTAATATTGAAACCAATCATGACAGCTTCAAACCAACATTCTTGTCACAATCTGATCATGCCTGACAGTAGTTTCTCCATAAAATCAAAATTTATCGAAATATATATCAAAAAGGGGGAATACCCCTGTGTTGCTTCCATTCTACGATAGTACACTGGCAGGTCTAAGAATATGTTGACCCTGAAATAATCATTGTATTTTATTTTCTTTTTGTTACTAAGCAATGAAAGGAAATACACAATTCAACTTCCCAAGAATTAGGCCACAAGCCTCTGCACACAGCCCTGTGCCATATTTTATTTGCTGTTGATGATAGCTTTCTTTTCAGATGATTCGGTCAAAAGTTCAGGGCAAATTTATTTCTAATCAAATCAATCTACAGACACTGAAAATACTGAATTAAAATAGTCTGCACAGCTTATGAAAACCTTTATGATAAAAAGCACAAGTTTCAAGTTTTGAATGCAGTGTACAGAACATTTCTTGCTAATGAATCTTGATATATCTGAGTATACTGTATGTTTTCATACTTCTCTTGCTTAATTATTTATTATGACGTCAAAACATTGAAGTCAGTTAGAGAGTATAGCAAAGAAAGACGTTCTCCAAATGAATTTTGTAGCATACAAGACTTGTGATAGATTGGGAAATTCATTTTTGTTTCAGTTTAAACAAGAGGAGTCCTCAAAACAGTTTCCTTCACATCAATTTAGCTATCTCAATGAACACTAGCTGCAAGCTGGTTTTCGAGTTTCTCTACACAGAGATGCATTTTCTTGTGCTGGTAAGGTTTTTTGTTAACATGACTCTAGGAAGACCTAGAGGAAGAAGTGCTGAGTTAGGCTTTGTCTATTTCTAACCTTAATTTTTTTTTTCTTTCTTGGCAGGAGGTATTGTTTGTACATTTAGATATCAGGCTTTTTGATTGAGAGTGGAAGAGAGTCTGGGACACTGATAATAGAATGTTATTTTCACACATACAAAGCAGGATGGGGAGGGGCAGAAGGCAACATCACAAAGTGGGTAAGATCTAAGGTGAACCAAATCACACCCTGCAGGAGCTCAGCTTTATCTAGCAAATTGTATACAGTATCCTGCACAAACAGCCTTCCACATAGGGGCTTTAGGAAAGTGCCTGAAGTTACTTGTGTGAGTGCAGACCTCAATGTGAGTAGAGAGACCCGAAAGTGGTTGTAAGCCCTGGGTGTTGTAGAGGAATTAGGTTTTAGAAATTAGAAAGCATAGATCACAGAATCACAGAATGTCCTGAGTTGGGAGGGACCCACAAGGATCATCGAGTCCAACTCCTGTTTAAGCACAAGACAACCCCAACATCACACTACATGTCTAAGAGAGTTGTCCAGGTGTTTCTTGTGAAACATTTCAGTGAGAGTTGGTGCTGTGACTGTATCCCTGGGCAACCTGTTCCACTCTATGGGTAAAGAATCTTTTCCCAATATCTAACCTGAACCTTCCCTGGCAAAGTTTCCTACCATTCCCTTGGGTCCTGTCACTGGTCACCAGCGATCTTTAATATCAGGTCATTAATCAAGAGAGGGTGAAAGTGAGCCCATGAAAGATACTTTTTGAGGGTAAAAAGCAAAGAAAGAAGCTAAGGGATGACAGAGCACAGCAAAAAGCAAGGGAAGTCCATATTCTGAAAACCTGGACAATTTTGCCAATTAATGAATGATTTTTTTTAAAATAAACTGTTCTTTGTGTGAGTTACCACAATGATGTAAAATCAAGCACTGTGCTAAAAGGAATATAATTCAAGGTCATTTTCCCCCCAAAAAAGGCAACAGACATGTTGCAACATGTTTCTTTCTCTCTCGCACAAATACTTTATGTCTGCAGAACTGACGAGGAACCTGCATGTTTCACAATTAATTAATGTGAGTCATTTGTCAGTTTTCAAAATGAACACTCACTACCTCCAAAATGATACACCAACTATGAAGTCAGAGAAAAGAGTAATATGCAGTATCATATTGCAGTATCACAGTATGTCAGGGGTTGGAAGGGACCTACAAAGATCCAAGTCCAACCCCCTGCCAGAGCAGGATCACCTAGACGAGCTCACACAGGAATATGGCCAGGCAGCTCTTGAATGTCTCCAGAGAAGGAGATTCCACATCCCTCCTGGGCAAGCCTGTTCCAGTGCTCCATCACCCTTACTGTAAAGAAGTTCCTCCTCATGTTAATACTAAACCTCCTGTGGTCTAGCTTGCTCCCATTCCCTCTTGTCCTAACATTGCATTACAGTGAGAAGAGCCTGGCTCTCACCTCCTGACAT
>VWZO01004543.1:45504-79220 GCA_013396975.1 Bucco capensis | reverse complement strand
ATTTAGGGGGCCATCCCCCCTTCTCTCTCTCCCTCCTTTGCCTCTCTGCCAGCCCTGCTTGGTGCCCCAGCTTTGCTGCTTCCACACTTCTGAGTCCAGGCCTCCAGGGTCCAGCTTCCTCCCTTTCTTACCCCCACCTCCCCCCTCCCCAGGAAGAGTTTGGCTGTGGTAATACAGCAACCGGGAGGGAAGGTGGGAGGTTTGGATCTTGGTGCTGACTCTGTATCTTTGCTTGTATATATTTGCCTCTGTCATTGTTTTCTATTAAAATAGTTAAACTTATTCAACCTTTTCCAATCCACAAGTCTCGTTATTTCATCCAAACCATAACAGTGTTACCCCAACAGGAAGACAGACTACAGCCGCAAAGATTCCCAGAAGAAGGGAGTAAAGACACTTCAGCAACCTCACCCAAGATTTATGGCAGCTGAAATACACACTGTTCTGAACTAGCAGTCAAAAGGAAGCTAGAAAATGGCTTCAAGTTGCACCAGGGGAGGTTCCGGTTACATATTAGGAAGAATTTCTTCACTGAGAGGGTTATCAGGCATTGGAACAGGCTACTCAGGGAGGTTGTGAAATCACTGCCCCTGGAAGTGTTCAAAAACCCTGTAGATGTGGTGCTTGGGGACAAGGTTTAGTGGTGATCATGGTAGTGTTGGGTTGGACAGTTGGACTCAACCTCAGGAGGTCTGAGTGTCACAATTACTGCTGACCAAATACAGCTGGAGCTTATGAATAATTTTAGTGAATGTGTGGTACACCCCCTCCCCCCCAAAAAAAAGCTTACAACACACTTCTAGGCCCATTACTCAAAGATAGGAATCTTTTAATTAAATTGTTCAAACTCTAACTATAAAAGCAGCAGCTTCTGTGTTTTTAAGGTTTTCTTTACTCAAGATTCATCAACCTCTTGAAACCTCAGCAAATATAACAGCAGCTGTGGATGATGGCTTATTTTTATGACCTTATGTAATATCTGAAAGTGTTTCATGAGACAGGATACCTCAATTCTCTCTATAGAATTTAATTTGTCTTATATCATTCCACCAGACTCGGAGATAAGAATTTATTTCCAAATACTCACTTTGGTGATGGTCTTCAAAATAGCAAGTCGATCTTCAGGTGGTGGCAAACCCACATAGAGTGTTTTATCCAGTCTACCTGGACGGAGGATAGCTGGGTCAATTATATCTTGGGGAGAAGAAGAAAAAAAACAACCCAGAAATGAGATACACTCTTAGGAAATTGTACACCTGAAAAATCAACATATGCATACTTTTACCAGGAGTCAAAGAACTATTTGTGCCATGATGTGAAGCTGAGTATGAAAATAGCTGACTTTGAAAGTTTCATCTCTGTCAAGCAGGAACCTCTACTACCCAGTACACTTAAGGTGCATCTGCTCAAAAATGGCTCATAAATACCAGATTCATCTCTTCACAAATGAAGACAACTCTATCTTTAGCAATACAGTACTACAGCATTTTTACTGTCATACCTAGCACAGTGAAGTGAGGAATTCCACATTAATTCATAATGAGAAAAAAAAGCTTAAAGTTTGTTCTATTGAAACAAATTAGAATATTAACTGTTAACTCTACCATGTTAACCATTGCAAATCAGCTTGAAAGGCACAGTAATAAAACTAACAAGTACACAGGGCCAATCTCATGCATTCATATGTAAACTTAATTTTACTGGTCATTTGCATTTCTACTACATATTTTCTGAATGGTTTTACAATTCAGGAAACCCATGAAAACACGAAATAGAGCTGCCAAGTACAGAATTTGTTTCCTAGGAAGAACTACAGAATACAAGTTTTATTATATGTGGAGAAGTAAGAAACCTAAAATCATCACAAATGTTTCTAGAAAACTATTCAAAGCTTAAATATAAAAGAAATGTTTAGCAGCCTTTTAGCACCACAGGCTTCAATACTGAACTTCCACAAACAATAATTCAAGATAAAATTACTATGGACTACTGGTATAACAAGAAATAAAACCAGGGAATATAACCTGGGAAAGACCTCAATTCCTGTTTATTTAAGCACAAACTGTCTAGAGACAGTCCAGAGAAGTGCAACGAAAATAGTGAGGGGTCTGGAGCACAAGTCTTATGAGAAGTGGTTGAAGGAACTGGGGTTGTTTAGTCTGGAGAAGAGGAGACTCAGGGGAGACCTTATCGCTCTCTACAACTACCTGAAAGGAGGTTGTAGTGAGATGGGGGTAGGTCTCTTCTCCAGGGTTAACAGTGAGAGGACAAGAGGAAATGGCCTCAAGTTGCACCAGTGGAGGTTTATATTAGATATAAGGAGGAATTTCTTTACTGAAAGGGTCGTTAAATCTTGGAATAGGCTGCCCAGGGTGGTGGTGGAGCCACCATCCCTGGAGGTGTTTAAGAAACATATAGATGCTCTACTTAGGGACGTGTTTAGTGGTATGTTAGTGATAGGTATGGTTGGACTTGATGATCTTAGAGGTCTCTTCCAACCTTAGTGATTCTGTCATTCTGTGAAACAATTTTGAAATAAGTTTTCTGCAACAGGCTTCAGACGTGTTTGATCTGAAAGGTCATTTTTGCTTCACCAAACCCAGTGGAAAATTAAAGTATTAATGAGCTAGACAGATCTGCACTTCATATATGCTGCAGCATCCTAATTTTCTGAGGCAAGTCAGTCTAGGGCATGGTTTAGGGGCAGGACAGCAGTGATAGGTAGATGGTTGGACTTGATCTTAGAGGTCTCTTGCAATCTTAATGATTCTGTGATTATGTTTCTAAATCCTTCTTGATGCCCCATTTCCCCAATAACCAACAACGACAGTATTACTTGCTCTATTTCACAAAGGAATTCTACTGAGTTACCATTTCTGAAGGTATTTAAAAGATGTGTAGATGTAGCACTTAAAGATATGGTTTAGTGGTAGACTTGGCAGTCCTAGGTTAATGGTTCGACTCAATGATCTTAAACGGTCTTTTCCAAACTAAATTATTCTATCATAGACTACAGACTACAGTAATATGAACAGCAAAGTCACAGAAGCTATAAAGAAAACCAGATACCTGGGAGTATAACACTTTTTTTTTTTTTTGAAGGCTGTAACTTATATAGATGTGCTGGGTAGCTATTGCAAGAACCTTATCCAAAAGTAACAGTTGAAAGTTACACCTACATCTTAAGCTGGAAACTGTCCAGGACTCCAAATGAAGCTGTCAGCATCCTTACAGTCATTACATAGTGTTGACAAAATGTAGCTAACAGACAAACTATATGCATTCCATGTACATCAAAGGTGAAAAACTGGGGAAAAGTTAAGCTGTTAATCCTTAATGTAAAGATGTTTGGTAAAATGCTATTTTTTTCCTCCCAAGATATTGCAGTAATGTCTACAGGCACCTGTCTAGGCAAAAATCAGCTATGGCAAATGTGATGAGAATTTCAAGAGAGAAAAAGGAAAAACTTGATATATTTATTTAACCTAGATCAGATGAAACAAGGGTTAAATGGAATTTCTGCCATGGCAGGCCCAGACAAAAATGTCTTTCCTACATGTCTGCATATAGTACTTCATCTTGCTTTTGCAACAAGTGCACTTTCCTGTTCTTGTGTCTCTGTGGACAGAAGTTTTGAGATGAGAAAGTTTGCCCAACGGATCAATTACAATTGCATTAAGAGGAGCGTGGCCAGCAGATCAAGAGAGGTTATTCTCCCCCTCTACTCTGCCCTGGTGAGGCCCCACCTGGAATACTGTGTCCAGTTCTGGGCCCCTCAGCTCAAGAAGGATAGGGAGCTGCTGGAGAGAGTCCAGCACAGGGCCACCAAGATTATTAAAGGAGTAAAGCATCTGCCCTATGAGGACAGGCTGAGAGACCTGGATCTCTTGAAGAGGAGACTGAGAGGGGACCTTATTAATGTTTACAAATATCTTAAGGGTGAGTGTCAGGAGGACAGAGCCAGGCTCTTCTCAATGTCATCCAATGTTAGGAAAAGAGGGAATGGGAGCAAGTTGGACCACAGGAGGTTTAGTATTAACATGAGGAAAAACTTTTTACAGTAAGGGTGATGGAGCACTGGAACAGGCTGCCCGGGAGGGTTGTGTAGTCTCCTCTGGAGACATTCAAGAGCTGCCTGGATGCATTCCTGTGTGACCTCATCCAGGTGATCCTGCTCTGGCAGGGGGGATAGACTAGATGATCTTTCTAGATCCCTTCCAACCCCTAACATTCTATGATTCTATGAGATACAAAGCCCTAGGGAAACAGTAACAAATAAGGCTGCTTGATATAAATACTTCCACTACACCCTTGGTAGATCCAATTGTATCTATAGATAGATGTGCTACATTGTATGACCTTATTCTCTTTTCTACATTGGATTAGATAGGTCAGAATCATCAAGCGCATGCCAGGAAAACTTAACACTTTAAATCAAAGATTTTCTACAAGCAGATACAGATACAAGCAACTACTGCTCATGCTTCACCAAGGTTTGATAGTCAGCCATGGTACAAAGAATTCAAGACATTCCTCAAAAGACTCCTCAAAACCTTTGAATTTTTTGACAGTTGGAAAAAAAATAGCAACTATGAGGTGTGTTTGGTTATTTCAGATCAAAGTTTTCCTTAATCTATAGGACCCAAGCAATCTGTCAAGTTTTTTAACTGTCTCATCTTCCAACTTATATCCAAAGTAGCTATGCTACTACTTTTCCCTGTTAAGCCATTTTTCATCAGAATTTGACATCTTGTCCTTACTTAACTGTTTCATAACTACATGTATTAACAACTCGCCTTGTTACCAGTAATTTGCCAAATATGAGGTGTAGGTGCAAAGGTTCTCTCCAAAATTCTGGTACCTATACCAGTATGGTTTTACCAAGCTAGACTAGCAACCTTGTATTTAATTTCAGTTGCATTATTCAGAAAAAAATGCTCATCACCAAGGAAATGCAACATCTTCATGCATATGTTTCTTTCTATACTGACAACAAATTCCTCTACTTCTAGCTCTCTGCATCCAGATGGAATTCAAACTGAGGAAGAAGCAAGTTTCTTGCTTTGTATAAAAAACAAGACTTCCTCCCTCCCAAAAAAGGCAGAAGGTTGGTTGTAAAACACGTGATGTTTGTAAACTAGATGTCAGTGTTTACGTTATCAACTAAAAGACGCTGCAGTAATTGCAAAATCTATGAAAAACTGAAGAGCCACCAGCAAGGGAACAGACAGCTGTTAATTCCAAAACCTGAGAGAATGTGAAGGAACAGCAGAGTAACTTCAGGCTAAGGAAACAGAGCTCAGGACATGAAGCCCAGGAAACAAATGATAAACAAACAGAAAAATGATTTAACATGAGACAGATGCCTCAAGGCACAAAATTAATTTTTTTTTTAAATTAAAAAAAGTCTAAATTTAAAAAAAAGGAGAAAATTATAAGGTTGTTGTGGATTGAAAAATCAATGCAAGCAGCAAAAATGTTTTAGTTCTTTTTTGTTCTTTTATGTTCCAAGAAGATAATCCAAAGGCCAATTAAGCCACAGGTCTTTCAAAGCATTTTACAGCCATGATATCAGGTGCTAATTAAGATTCATTTTAAAGAGGATGCTTCATTTCACACTGTCACAGGAATGTGGAACAGATTAGCTGACCAGGAAAGATTTGGATTTGAGAAGACACTCTAAGAAGTCCAGAAAAGGTTAGTTAGTTATAGAATTCAAACATGTAAGAACACATTATTTCATCAGAAGGGATTCAAGGATGTCTGATTTCTCTTGTTTTACAATTTTAGGGTCCTTACCTGGCCTGTTTGTGGCAGCCATAATGAAAACCTGCTGACGATTCTCCAGACCATCCATCTCTGTGAGTAACTGATTAACAACTCGGACACTGGCTCCTGACTTTGAAAGAAGTTTATCAACAAAATTGAGCGAACACTGGAAATGTGGTTAATTCAAAGTAAAAGAAACAAAAGATCTACTAGCTCTTTGCCCTGAAATACTATTCAAGCAAGAAGTTTTTTTTTCACGGTTTCAACTACTACTATATTCTTAGCATGTTTCCAGCCCAAATTGATGCTACTTATTCACCTGTAACACATTTTAACATGTGGCAAACTTTTTCTTTCCCATTAAAAATGAAGGATTCACTTGAACATACAGGTATTTATACTAACCATCTTCACATCTACCTCAAAAAGAACACACAAAACTTCGCAATATTTTTTTTTTTTTAAAAAAAGGAAAGTTCTCTAAATATTTAAACCTCTGAAACAGAAGTTTCAGCAGGTGAGCTAGTCAGAGTTAAAGGTTAATTCCATAGTAGTGACATATTCTATAACCAAACTCAATAGCTTAATCTGAATTTCATTCTAGAGTTGGGGAGACAGAGAGAAAGCACAGGAGCTGCAGAACAAGAGTCCAATTATGCAGTAAATCTGCTTGATGATTTTGAAGGATATTGTTCTAAGTGTTATTGTTTTATCCGAAACATACAAAAATATAAATCCACCTGTGGATAATTAGAGTACGCAGTGAAAATGCACACAGGTGTCAAAAAGCCAATGAGAACACCAAACACCTCTGAGTTTCAATTACGAATCTCAAGGATTGTCACCAGTATCACAGCCTGAGTAATAAAAGTCCCCAGTTTCCTGTCCAAACAGTATCTCTACATAATTAAAGGAAGCTGTAAAAAACAAGGGTGGGCTTCTGGGCACCAAGTTGCTGTCTGCTGCTGCTGCCACCACAGAAGTGAAATATAACAAGACCAAAGCATACTTGTTTGCCCTCCTTGGCCTACTGTGGTTCCTAGTACTGGATACCTTCTTTTATGGCTCTCTTTTACCACCTCAGGACATTCAAGAAGTCAAGTCTGAACATTTCAGCGTATCTATCTTTCATTGGAAGTACGGAAATTCAGAAGTCGAGGTACAATTCAGAAAGAGCTGATCCAATTTGCTCTCTCCTATGAGTTGGAACTACAACAGTCCTTCCATTAAAATAACTGATGGAAATATCTGAATAGTACTGTACTCAACTTGTCTTTGAGGAAAAAAACAACCCTCAAATGAATCCTTTATTTCAGCCATCAACCATGCACCAGTATAGTATCATAAAACAGAGGCACTTTCTCTGCATAAAAAGCAGAGTGTCTTTCACACACTAACAGTTTCTGTTAATACCACCTCCCCAAAAGCAGAAGTTAATCCTAGGTGTAGGTAGTTCCTATGGCAAAAAAAACAACCCAAACAAAGAAAAAAAACCACCAAAAAATATCAAGACAGAAGACTTCACAAGTGGACAGCTCTGATGTCTAATGCATTCCACTTATGTTCCTGCTTCAAAAATTTTCATGACCCAATTCACATTGTTCAAATAAATACATAGTTCATGCAAGCATTACAGTTGCACACAGGTGTCAGGATTTGGCCATAAATCAAACATGCTATTAAAACTGCACTCCTTCATCTTTTCCAATTGGCTCTACACTACCAAGCTGGTACATGCACATTCTCCAGATTTTTTTCTCTATATATACATACTAAAAAAAGTATTAAGCTTTACAGAATTTGACTAACATTTATCTTCAAATTTGATAAAGCCTATTGGATTGATTTCTTGGGAGATACTGAACATAGTACCCTTCCACATACTTCTGTTGCTAGCACAATGCCACAAAAACTGCAACTGAGCGAATTTATTTATGGAGATATTTTAAGACAGACTCACTTCATGGTCAGACCTCCGAGGACACAAAGCATCAATTTCATCAAAAAATATAACACAAGGGGCTGAATTCCTGGCACGCTGGAATACCTGACGCACAGCACGTTCACTTTCACCAACATACTAAAACAAATGACAAATCAGAGATAAACAAAGATTTCACTTGAAAACAAAATATTCAGTTTTAAACACTATTTGCAAGGGAAAAGTGCAACTTGCTAACCAGTTTACTTCTGGTAACAGTCTATTATCTCTATTTCCTTACTGATCAAGATTTACACAGGAACAAGTTTTCACTAGTTCACTTTTTACACTTTGCATTATATTTAGTGTTTAACAGAATTCCTACTCTCTGGGAGTGTCTAAATTCTCATAAGGAGAATGATACCAAGTTAACAAATACAATCTTCATTAATGACTGCTGTTCTTCTACTGTTCATAAACAAGGCTAGTGAGCCATTTGAACACAATGAACATCTGAAGTTGATACCGTAATTGTCTGAAGTTGGTAGGGAACTGAAAAGTAAGCCAGAATTTCACTTTGAATGACGAATTGCAGGGGCAGTATTTCCCAAGTTGTAAATGCAAACACTTCATTTTTTTCCAAACAAACAAAAACAAATTCAAAAACAAAAATCGAAACAATTGTTTTGATACAATTTATGTCTTAGCACAGGCTATGTATCACAGGCAGCCATTTTCTCTTTACTATACAAGGAAGCAGGCCACCTCATTAACTTACAGTTATACATCCTGCCTGTATCAGTGCTTGAAGTACACATGAAAAAAATAATGCTTGGGAAAAGATAAACATATAAGTACCATGGTCTTCTCAGTCATGGGTGTGCTGCAGCTGTCTGGTTCAGTTCAACATGTTTTCTTAACTCTAAAAGGGATCAAAGCTCTATCACAACATATCTAAGTCTAGTGCTTCAAAACCTCAGACTACAGCACTTTTATCTGTCAACACTTAATTAAAAACCAAACAAAAAAACCCCCAACCAAACAAACCCCAACAACCTCACTTTGATGAACTAAAAAAAAGCCCACCACATTGTTTTTGAAGGTGTTGAATTACATTAAGAATCTAAAATGACAGACAAAACACATTTCCAAACTTGAAAACTTTTTTTGCTTTGTGAAAGCTGCTGATGTGCAGTTACTGATCCCCTACTGCTCTCACTGTGGATTTGAAATTTTGGTCTTTCTTCTGATCTAAAAGCAATGATGCATGCAGTTGCTCATTTAGAAATCCTACTTCTGTCAAGACAACTCCATGTGCTAGGTAATTTAAACCAAGATACATAATTCAACTACACTGATAGCTCTTTCCTTTTCACATGAACAACTTCACTGCTAAAAACCTCAGGCAAAAGTTAAATGAGGCAACCGGTATCAGTAATCTTGCTTGCTTGTACAAGAATTCCATAAATAACAAAAGTACATACCATATTTAGCAGTTCAGGGCCTTTCACAGATATGAAGTTCAGTCCAGACTCATTTGCCACGGCCTATGAAAGTAGGAAAGACAGATGTATCTATAAAACACACATTTTTCATGTTTTCTTTGGTTCTGTCCATGGAGTAATAAAACAAACTTAAGGGAAGGCACATAGTTATTGACTGTTTCTAAAATACAGAAAACAATTCAAAGTATAATTATATGCAATTAGAAGTGTGAGATATGCGGGGAATTCAGCAAGGTTGTTGTGAAAACGTTGAAGTTTATCATTATCAGGAACAAGAGGTCCAAGGCTGACTTCTCCAATTATGCACAGGACTGTTCTGGTATGCACAAGATGTGCCTTGGGAGGCAAGGATAAATGAGACTCTCTGCTATATGAAGATAAGAAGGCTAAAATTTGGTTAAAGGACTTGCTAAATATTCTGAAACTTCAGCAAAAGGACTCACTGATCATCCCCTCCAAAACCTCAAGCAACAAAAGCGTACATGAAAGACTGTGCTAATCTACACTACTGAATTTCTAGAAATCATACATATATGTATGATCATTCTGGGAAATGCTATGAATATGTATGTTTTTAGTTAATATAACCTGACAGTTCATTTCACTAGATGTGCACGTTAGGTGGAGCTATCCCTGAGCACCCAGCATGCTGTAATAAAGAATGCCTGCTTCTTAATGCTACACTGGTGTTCAGGAGTTTTTTCCCCCCCCAGTATTTTGGTAACAAGGTGTTCTCTCTCTTTAATGACACAGTGTTCCAGAGCCACAACCATCCTACCCTTCCTTTGTATCAGCTGAAGAATTCTCAATAATTAGTGGAAGTTAAATATATACTCTACTACATAAAACCATTAGAAGACAAAGATGAGTGACAATCTAGAAACTTGCATGATTATCTGCATTTACACGGGAGATGCCATAAGAAGCTAAATGCTCAAGGAGAAGGAAAATGAAAGTATTTTCAGCAAATCTAGTAAAGAAAAATATATAATAGAAAGTAGACTACTTCCAAATACATAATTTAGTTACAGTGACATATTCCATAGAAGTGGTTATCTAATAGAGTTTCTTCCCATCTTTGCTACTTACTTAAACTTAATTCCTTCAAGTTTTACACCAATTCCCTCTCAATTCAAGCAAAATTATAACTTTATGACAAGAAAACCAAATTAGCACAAATAATTTTCTGATGACAAGTGGTACAAAAGCCCAACTTCTGGCAGTATCATCCAAACGCCTACAAAAACATCCATTTCATGAAGATTCTCCAGTATTTTTAAATGTGTTTAGAAAATGTATTACCTTAGCTAACAGTGTTTTGCCACACCCAGGAGGTCCTGCAAGCAGGACACCAGCTGGAGTAGTCAAGCCCAGAGCTTTAAACTGCTCTGGGTTTCGCACAGGCGCCTATAAAAGAAATTATCATAGTTATCTGTTAGCTTTTTATCACATGAAACTTTTAATTGCAGTTACAATTGGATGAAAAAATCATTCACAAATAAGATCTTTATTCCAATTCTTTACAGGCTAAAAGAATAAACAGAGAATCAGCAGCATCTTATCTTGTACTGATAAGTACCTCAGAATGGGAGGAGTATCATTATTCAGAGGGAAAGATCCTATTTACCCAAATTTTTATCTGAAGGTGTTAATGTTAAGTATCCCTCTGACTGGCAGTGATGCTGCTAACCTTCCAACTAAATAGTCTCCAGTTCCTTGTGTAGCAATTGCATAACTAAGGTTATTGGTACAAAACTTATAAAATACTTAAGATTCAGCAATAATGAAAACTGAAAGAATTAATACAATGTATGTATATGTATGGCTAGACTTCACAAACAAAGATCCAGGGAGGGCTCCATCCATGCTCCTCATCACCGCCTTTTACAAGCGCCGATAAAAAGAAGATAGCGGATAGCACCCTCGAGCCTGCGCAATGGATTTTTTTTTTTAGGTGAGACACAGCATGCACAGAGCTGGACCCACCCTTTAGCCCTAAGGTTCATCTGCCAGGGCCTAGCAAGCTTGGACGCTGGCAGCGAAGTCCTTAGGACGTACGTTTTATTAGAGTGTCCTTCTCTTAGATGGAAGGCCTTACAGGGCTAAATGAGCTCCATCTGCCCGGGTTTGGAATCAGAGTTGTCCTCCTCTCCGAGGATGACTGCCAGAAGGCTAATGAGCACATCCTATCCATACAAGGATTATAGGAACATGGGTATCACTCCCCACACTTTACCATGGGCAATGAGTTTAATGCTCCCCCTGCTATCGGCACAGTTATCTCACCAGGGGCCACAGAAGACCCCAAGTGATTTTCAGACTGTGCCTGAATTAATACAATACATGCATCGTTAAATACATGCAGCAGGCTTGTCAGGTGTTTGAAAGCCGGTTACAGAAGTCTCACTATTTGAAATGAAGATGTTTCAAAATTTCTATTTTGTACTATGTTAGAACTCATGTTCAACACATAATACCTTAAATAAATACTAAAAGCCAATCAGCATAGCCTTATTTCCTGCATAGAGGGAAGTAAAAAACAAACAAACAAAAAAACCCTTCAAAAGTAAGGTTAACACATACCAATATTGCCATAGTCAGCTCCTCTCGAACATCTTCCAGGGCTCCAATATCTGCCCATGTCACATCAGGAATTGTGACAAAGCCTTCTCTCTTGGCAGAGGGTTGTACTGATGACAGTGCAACAATAAAATCATTCATCTCAATGCACAGCTTCTGCAGCTGCTCCTCAGGCAAGGGGCCTTGCTTCCTTAGCAAATCCAGAAGTCTCTGCAATTCATCCTTTGGTTACATGGAAAGGGAGAGAAAGATGAGATTAAAAAAATTTTTTTAAGGGCTTTTCCAAAGCAATAATTTCTTCAATTGCAATATTAATTATGATTAAAAAAATTATGTACAATAAAAAACTAAAATAACATAAAAAATAACATCTGTGTTAAAAAAGTTCCAGGAAGACATTGTGTACATTTAATACTTGTGAAAGCACTGATCTGAAAGACCACAGTCTTGGTTTACGTAATAGAGAAACAGACCTAGCATGTGTATTTTGTCTTCAAATTCTTCCTACTGCTTCTCCTGCACTCATTAGGAGAAAGTTCTTTCATATGTATTAATTATATTTTTAATAAGAACTCGGTCTCAAGAGAAAGTGATCTACTCTGCCGAACAGCAGAATTTCAGCAATATGCAAAAGATTCAGTTACATATAAACTCAACATACGCACACACAAACAAAATTAGATTGTTCATTTGTAATCTGATTTCAAGTCATCAACTCATTTCTCAGGCTGATTAGATCTGTTTTTGTAACCATGCCCTGATAAAGATTGGGCAAACAGAACAGAGATACAGAATAATACTTTTCAGCACTGTTCTATCTTGCAGGCCACAGTGCACCAGGGGGTACATTCAAATTTTTCCCATCAATTCCTTATTGTGGAAACTATCTGAGAAAATAAATGATCAAAGAACTTTATACCTTCAAAACGTAAATACATATCGGTTCTAATACAGAAAGGCAGTATCAAAGCAAATTGGTAATTCGCCACAAGTAAAACTGTACCAGGATTTCCAGAAGACAGAGGGGGAGGAAAAAAAAAAATCTGTAAAATTCTGTTAAGTTTCTACTTTTTTCCCCACAACTCTATATGGGGGAAAAAGTATCACTTCCTATTTGTTGCTCTACAACCGACCACAAAGAAATAGCATCTGTTAGTAGTAAGCCCTCTCTCCTCTTCTTAACTGAACCGTTAAGAGTAACTCTGAAATAGCAGAAACCACTGAGTTTATTTACTTTGTGTGAATGACTTCTAAAAGTTTCTGTTTATTTTTCCATTATAAACATCACATGAGTTTCATGACAATACCCCATATTAGACTATGTCAACCTCCTGCCAGCTATCAAAATAGGGCTCTGTTAGGATTAGACTTCCTCATCCTCAATAACCCCTTTGATCATAGTGATGTTGATAAAAGCTGCAAGTACCTGCCCCTCCCTATTTTCTTTTGGCTACATCAGGCCCCAGGAAACACTAGGAGCTATGCAGCATGATTCTGTTACTCTAATACAAAGGCTTACTACAGCTTTTTACACTGTTTTTTGTTAATTACAACCACAGTTTTCTTTGATAGCCCTTCTAAAATCAGAACCTAGTACAATGTGGATATAAAAGCACTTTTACTTCTCCAGATAAATCTTTAGGAAACCTACGCATAATTAAGCCCCACACACACTCCAAATTTTGAGATGCAGGGCCAAAAATTTCTGTGTAAAGACATACTCTGGCTAACTGTAACTATACCAGGTCAGTGAAGGCATCATAATAGATAATGTCACTGAGGGCACAGCAAAAAGCTTGGTAAGAAAAAAATCAGTGCAAGTCTGACATTCTTAATATTCTCTTACAGTTGATAACCTTTTGAGAAGAGATATAGCCTCTATTTTAACCTCTGGTCTGCTAGAAAACAAAACAACAGAAACAAAAATGAAAAACCCAAGGAGAAAAATCTGTACCTTGTATAAAATATTAACATTATCATTTTTAGAACGTGTGGTTTTGGGGAGCCACTTATTCAGACTCATTATATGGGTCACTGGAAATTAAGCTTTTGACCTAGGATCTGATATTTCTAAATCTAAATTTAAGATTATGTTGGCTATGGATTATTCAAAGAACAAATACCTTAGGAGGAAGTTGGAGTTGTTTGGTATCCTCTTCCACCAGGATGTCTGTTCCTATTCCCATACTTTCTTCAGTTGTGTTTCCTCCAGTGTGTATGTGTTTCCTTTTCTGCTTCTCAGATTTTATCAGGACCCTGTTCACTGTGCACACAGCTGCCTCACGACAAAGTGCCACCAAATCAGCACCTACGTAACCAGGAGTCAGCCGTGCTAAACGACGAAATTCAAAGGACTCTGGGAGCTTAAGTTTTCGACACAAAGTCCAAAGAATTCTAATCAAGTAGGGAGAAACAGAACAACAAAATAAAGATGAAGCTGTGGCTTTTTAAATTTTCATATGAAAAGAAACAGCATTAATTTAAAGTCTCTTTCAGGCCACATGAGCTGAAGTAGTACAGTGAGACTGAAGTAACCAACAAAACTATGCTATAAATTTCCTTTCAGTTCTAAAGCAAAAACAGCATCAACCAGGTAACGTCAATCAGTGGGTAAAAGCTAGTTTTGGTGAATCTAAATATTATACATTCTTTAAATCTTAGTTTATGATTATTGACAAATTAGATCTCAGAGCATACCACAGAGATGTACACAAGTTATCCGTTGAGACATACCTTGTATTTCTTAACAATCTTAATCTGCATTGTGTGTGTTCCATCTCACTTTTATTTAACAAAGAACATTCATGACAAACTATTCCGCAAGAAGCAAATGAAATCAAACTGTGTGAGGAACTCAGTCTTTTAATCTTTAGTATCTTTCCCCTACCACAGCTGGTGGAATATAACTGCATATATTTCCTGCATCCCCAGTAAAATTTCCAACAGGCAACACACAGCTTATGTGTACACCTAGTGCATTACTTTATCCTCATTCAAAAGCTAAAGTTACACCTTCCTATGCAGTTCCATCACCAATATAAAACAGCTCTGTGGAACTGACTGTGAAGTGCAATGCTTCACCATTTTTTTTTTTTTTTTCCTTTTTAATGGGACTTTTTTCATTCTGTATCAAGGCTGAAGATTTAAAAACCTCCTTCAAGGTCCACCAAGACTTCCTGCTGTTCTTCTAAGGCAAGGACAATTGAAAACTATGTGAATAGTAAAAAAAAAAAAAAAAAAAGGCCAAAAGGCAAAGTCACTGCGCAAATCCTGATGCTGAAGAATTCTGAGCAGAGGGATCAAATCAACTTAATACAGCAAAACATCACTTCATCAGGAAAATATTTTTAAAAGGCAGCACAAACCAAGGAAGTGAAGATCATTAATATACTTTATAGTGGCGAGGAGAACTAGTTTAAATTATTTCAAGTAATGTAACTACAGAAAAGTTACTAAACTATTAAAAACTGAAATTACAATGAGTTTTATCTGTTTACCTCCCTCACTAACAAGTTCCATCATCTCTCATTTAAATCTTTATTAATGATATTAGCTTGGTTCTCAGGAACTCTTCAGCCTAACAACAGCTGTCACTAATCAAGTGACTCAAAGTGTAAAAAGAGCTGTAAATGGCTCACATATTTGTGTCCTACATACATTTTCCTTCATGTGCTTCACACATGCACAGGAAAACGCTGCAAGTAAAGCAGATACACTTTCTCATCCTACTCCACCCTCCTATGGCTATAGAACCACAGCTACACAGTTCAAATCATGCCTTCAACAAGATTGATTTAATACATGGTACCTCAGCACACTACAAGGACTTCTGTTTCTTTATGACTCTCCCCCCCAAAACCAAACCAAAAAAACACTCCAAAACCTAAACAAAACAGAAAAGCAAAGAGGGGTAGTTTAAAAAAGAAAGTAACATCAACAGTTCCTGTAAGCCTACATCTCCAGGAACACAAATACAATTGCACAAAACAGTAGCATGAACAAATTGCAACTACACTCTTAACTTGCGAACAATCTCTGCATGCTATGATTACTTTCCCATTCACAACTCCTATCCTTTGAAACACTAGTACTTCCAGAAATACTGTATTTTTAACATTAAGCTAAGAAATATCACAGAATGCGAACTCTCATCAGTAAACTCTTCAGTTCTACCTGTAATCACTTGCATGTTTTCACACAACCAAGAGGAATGAAATTACCTACAGACCTGTAGGTCTGTAGATCTGGAGGAGGAAGGAAAAAAAAGTGGAGGCATGGTCAGAAGAGGGTAATGGGCAGGATAGTTGTAGTCGTAGTGTTGACAACACAATGTGAGCAATGCTGCAAGCAGAATAGTTTCATTTTTCAACCTACAAATACGATTAATTGAGCTAGAAGGATCTTAATCCTTTAACCTTTCTTTCCTTCCCGTAACAACACAAGCCACAACTGTTTTCACACTTCTGTTGATGTGTGGAAATGAACAGCAGCTCCTTTTTAATTAAAAAGTAAAAAGATGGTGGGGGTTTTTTTGGTGGGTTTTTTGTTTGTTTTTGTTTCTTTTTTTAGTCTATTCTGACATACATCTTTGGAGTAAAAAGAGCAGTTACACAAAACAGGATGACTGCAGCTTAGTTTGGTGCCCGGACTGGTGTATTTCCATGAGGAATGAAATGAAAGAATCTAGGCCTGTTGCTTAAGGTATGTGCTTGAGAGGACTAAAACAAATACAGCCTTTTTGTTATATTCCTAATTTTATAATTACATAGTGAGCATTAAAGACAGAAAAGATGTATCTAATTCCATCAGCTATACTGTTTAGGCACTTGAAAACCCACTGACATAAGGCTAAAAGCAGATTTGTACAGAAGGAAGGAAAGTAGCCTAAATGTACGCACAGCTACCAAGACAGAGTAGCTGCACATTTAATGCCTTCTGCACTTTTTAGTGTGTGCTGATGCACAGGTGTGTACAGATACAAATAGGACTAAACATAATAAAGTACTTTAATCTGTGTATTAACTTATATATTATTTCCTTATTTATTAATCAAAAAGCAGCTTAAACTGTATAATACATACTTTTCTCTTGCCGCTTCATCTGGGATCCCTAAACAAATTTCTCGATCGAATCTCCCAGCTCGCCTCAGTGCAGGGTCTAGTGAGTCAGGTCTGTTAGTTGCTCCAATAACAAGGACCTGGGTAGTGGTGGCCATGTTATTCAGGTCTAAAGAAAGGAAGGAAGTTAGTACTCATTGTCTCAGGTTTGTTCTGATATCTATGGGACTCTTTCTGCAGCACACAATTATACTCATAACAGAGATAAACTAACCAACAGTCAAACTAAACTGCTGTTCATCCAGATTTCTACTAACTAGAATTTGCATTTTGTACAATCAAGCAAAAATGAGTATTTCAAATGGTATACAACATATTTTCCCATTATATCTCTTTATACAATAGTCTTATATAATGCTAGACAGACCACTGTAGTAAGAGCCCCTAAAATTTATTAGAATCTTCCCATCACCTCTGGGTAAACTGTGCCAAAGTATGAAAAATTCTTACCACTATCTCCACTAAACTGAAGGAAAGAAGACAGTGAGCCTGATAATTAGAAAGTTTAGCTTAGTATAGATGTCCCTGAAACTGACCATCCATACAAGTTAGGAACTGAGCAACAATTCTCCGCTCCATGTCCTTCGATGCAATTTCTCTTTTTGGGGTGATGGCATCAATCTCATCAATGAAAAGTACACATGGTGCACTGGACTGGGAACAAAAAATATTAATAATTACTAAATCACACTGACAGACTGTATGACAAGAGAAATAAATTTTTTAGATGTTCTGTTCTATAATTATTACAGAAAGTCTGCTGCACAATCAACCTATCCTGGAACAATTCTGTTGGTCTTACTATCTGGAGAGCCAACAGACTGTGAAACAGTGCTAAGCTGAGGCTATGAAATAATTAAGACATGAGATTCAAAATATCTCTACATTGTTTAAAATTTAAGTGTACCTCTATGATACCTTATATTTTCATAATGTTTTTTGTGTTTGTTTTGTTAGTGATATTAGAGCTGTGGAATTTCAAGAGCTAGTATTACTGACACACATAATAAAACAAAAGGAGCAGCAGATTGTCATGAAAAGTGATTTGCCAACTTCAGGACTACTACAAAGCCTGACCATGTTCAAAGAGTGAAAATGAGCAATGAGCAACTCTTGCAAGTGTTCTGAAATTCCTTGTTCATAAAAAGCCAACACTAATATAGAATAATCATTAGTGTAACTAGTAGAAAAGAACAGCACTTAACTGATATAAGTTTACTAATAACGTCAAAAAGCACGCTAGTAGTGCAAAGGAATACTTAAGGAAAACACTAGAATCATCTTCAAAAGAAGTCCCATACAAGAAACTAGGATTTTAAACTCCATGCATTCTGTGTTACCAGGTAGCAACTGTGCCATCTAGTTGTCATTCACTTTTCCGCTATCTGACAGCGGAAAAAAGGAACAAAGCTATAAAGATTCCACAGCACACGCATGACGTCAAACTATATAATTTTCCTTGCACAAAAGTTGGTAGAAAAATAAGTGGAAAACCTACTTAAGTGAATGTGAGGGACTATAAGACAGAAAATGTATTTTATTTTAAAATATATTTTATGCAATACACGTAATTTCTTCAAATAGCAACCTCCCCATAAGCACTATACAAAAGATATGTAATTTCTGAAAACTCTAGGCAATCACTTATTTTTTTCTGAACACCATCTTAATTAGGCTTTCTAAAAATTATAATGTTAGACTGGAGATTAGAAGGAAGTTCTTTACCCAGAGGGTGGTTAGGCACTGGAACAGGTTGCCCAAATGGGTTGTGGATGCCCCATCCCTGGCAGTATTCAAGGCCAGGCTGGATGTGGCTCTGGGCAACCTGGTCTAGTGTGTGGCATTCCTGCCCATGGAAGGGGGGTTGGAACTAGATGATCTTTAAGGTCCCTTCCAACCCAGGCCATTCTATGATTCTATGTAGTATGAACTGGAAACATAATAATCTAGCAGCTTCCCAATCAATCTTTTTGCCCTGTTTAGTGTTCTTTTTTACAGGAACATACTCTAAATACCTACATACAGTTGTGAGGGAGAGTAGAAAAATAAAATAAAGTTGGAAAACCAGAACATTCTCAGAGATCAGGAACAGAAAACTGTCCTCATGAAATAAAACATTAGCCACATATTAAAAAAAACGAAACATCTCCATTTGTTTAAACTAAAGTTATCTCAGTGTGTCTGATTCTCTTTGATTGTTACTAAGTCTGGAAGTTACACCAAAGCAAGACTTCAACTGTAACTCTTACGATATTTGTCCCAGATTTCTTACTTTATGCCTAAACCCCTGAAGTCTTAAGTCTGTCATATTCACTCAAAGTCCAAACCATGTCAGACCAGCAAAAAAAAACCCTTGTAACAACAAAAAAAAGAACACTGAACTGCTCTTACACCTGTTTTTTAATCAAACTAAGCAGCACCAAACAGGTAAGTAATTTGTGTTTTTACATTGATATCAACTATCTTTTGTCAAGATTTCAGAATAGTAAATGTTGTGCTTTAAGACAGCATGACTCTTAGTACAATGGAATTCTGGTCACAGATGGAGAGACGCTATAGCTTGTGTGCAGCACTATAAAGATTCACTTGCTAATATTCACTCAAATTCTAACCACAGCAACAAAGCATGAATCTCTACAAAGAAATGGACAAACAATTCACAGTGTTATTTCCAATGGGTGTCTCACCACAGCATGCTCAAACAATTCTCTCAGTTTCTGCTCAGATTCCCCTGACACTCCAGACACTACCTCTGTTGCTGCCACTTTCACCATTGGAAGCTCAAGTTCCTGAAAGAGACAAGGAACATTGTATGATATATCCAGAGTTTAGAAATGTTGGTGTCTTAGAGGACAAATATTTTCCAGCATGACATCTTTTACACTCAAAGATTATGTAAATCTGAAGGAGCTTTTAAAAAAGATGAGTAGCATCCTCCATTTTAAAGTGGGTCTCATCTGTTGGGCCAAGTGAACAGGAATGAATATAAAAAAAAACCACCTGATTTCCTCTAATTCAGTCAGAGAACAACTGCACTGTCAAATAGCTTTGCACCTTGGCCCCCAACCAATTCCTTCACAACACTCTTATTCAGTTCATGCCTGGGCTCCTTTCTTGAGAAAATTGTCTATTTCCATCTGTAACAAAGAATTGCTTAGCAGTATGGAAGAGATTCCCATCAGGTTTGGTTCGCTTAGTCCAGAAATATCTGAGCAGGACTGTACAAAAAGATACTTGAAAAGCTCACACTCAAGGCCTTCTTGTATTAAGAATAATAAAGGGACCCCTAACATGCTATGATTCTATGATAATAAAAAAAAGAAATTGTAACTTTGATAGACTGTAGCACAGTAGTGCTACAGGCAGTTGCAGCCTATTTCAAGCTCTTTGAACTGCATATACTAAAAAATAAAAGTTAAAAAATTACAGAATCACAGACTGGTTTAGGTTGGAAGGGACCTTTCAAAGTCATCTAGTCCAACCACCCCTGCAGTCAGCAGGGACATCTCCAACTAGACCAGGCACTACCTGGGGCTTTGAGAAAATAAATAAAAGATTTTTCAGTAGTGCTATTTAAGGCAAGTTAAGAAAAATTATTTAATTAGTCATTAAATTTATTTAATCTCTGAAAATGTGTCTTTATGCCAAGTTTCTTTCTCTTGCCAGGATACAAATACCTACTGAAGTATTAAATATCACAGGTTCATTCAATGGGTACCTTTTTACAGTAAGGCATAAAAAACCCCACCCAAATCTTCTAAATTAAAACATTTGAAACAATATCAAAATGGCCTAGCCAACATTTAAGGATTAAACATCAGTATTTTCTTTGAAAAGATAAAATCTGCACTATAAAAGTTCTTAATTTACAAGTATCTAAATTAAAGGTTTTAATCAGTGACATTTAAAGAACAACTATATTAAATAAATGTCCACAGTTATAACTGAACAGCACCAAATAGCCCCTAGATTTACATCCAAAACAAGCATACAGCAGCCTCACGACATACCAAACTACAAATACCAATAATGTTACATGCTCAAAAATCATTAGTTTGACACAGGCAAGACAACATCCAATTTTGGAATTCTGAAATCTCTGTTAAACAATTCCACATAATAAAATTAATGTAATGACTCATAAAAGATGGTAATGTCGAGTCCAGACTTAAAAAAAACACTATGGTAAATTTAACCAAAATTATCTTCCATTTATAGCCTTCTTAACAGCCATGCCTATACTGATATCCTTCAAGCACCTCAAAACAATTAAATCAAACATAAGCCCCTGTCATATCTCCTCTTCCTATAAGAAGTGCTATCAAGTACAGATTCGGATGGAATTTAAACAATGGAAGTAAACATGAATATATTTTAGACTACTATAGGAAGGAGAGAAAAGGGATAAAAAAGAAAGAGTAGTTACCATGTAGGATTATTTTTCCCCCCTCTTTAAAAATAATTTAAAAAAAAAAATCAACAACTGTAAGTTTAAGGCTATCTCACCCCAGCAATTGCCTGTGCAAGTAGTGTCTTTCCACATCCTGGTGGTCCATGTAAAAGAAAACCACGAGGTGGAACCACACCTAAGTGGTTATAGACTTCAGGATGACAGACATGAAGGAGCATCTTGCATATTTCCTGTAAAGAACAATAGACATTTATTTAAATTGCAGAAATTAGTATCATAGATTGCTAACATCATAGCTAGGCCACAATAAAGCAAGTTCTGTTTACTAATGTAATTTCAGTGATTGCTTTCAGAAAGATTAATGAAAGGGTAAAAAAACCCACAAAACTGTGGCTGTTGGTATAAGCAGCTATTCTCAGTGCCACACAAATGAATTCTGACAAATTTCTTTGTCATTTTTCATGTGACGTTTTATTCAGCGTATTCTGTATCCCAGAAATACCATTTTAACTAACCTTTAAAGTTTCATCATTGCCTCCTACATCCTCAAACTTCACTGAAGGATGGTAAAACTCTGGTCCTTTACTTCCAGCTGTTAAGGAGGAAAGGTCATGCAAATTTAGACATAGCATAATAGTAGTTGCTAACACCAAACAAAAAAGTACTCAGCCTAAACAACTAGCTAGGTACATGCATTTAGTATTAATTTTTTGTAATAGACACAGTACTGAAGAATTTTTTTTTTCTAGGTTTGAGGTTTATTCTCTGTACCTCAGAAAACACTCCTCTGGTAACAGATTCCATGGTCAAATACTATCTCTTCATTTGGAGCAGCATGCCCAAATTAACTTCTCACCTTTCTTCTTAAGTAAGATTGAACCAATTTCTCTATCTATATCTGGAAATTCTTCTTTTCTTCTTTTGGCTTTCTTACTCTTTGTCTTCTTTCTTTCACTCTCCAAGACAGAAAATTCAGTTGATTTCTAGGGCATAAAACCAGAATTAGATATTCAAAGCTTTCCCAGTCAGTGAATCTCTTCAAATACCTAAAAGAAGAAAATGTTTAAGTGTCTATGATACTTAACATACACATACGACATGAACAATGACAAGCAAGGCAGGAATTTAACCTTTCTTTTTGTAGAAAATTCCCTTTTTTAGTTAGGATTTGCCTTTTTTTTAAAGAGTTAATTGCCACACTCATTTATTTCCTAAGAGCACATATTTATAAGCAAATAATCCCAAACCAAACCCCTCAAAACCCCCAAACTACTAACCAAAACCAGACACCAGTTATTTTCGTACCATAGAGCAATCCACTTTGGGGATCAATAAAACTGTATCACATGTACTTAATCCAATGGAAACAATTCTTATTACTAGTAAGTCATGAGTGGCTGTAAGAAAATATTATTTAGTGCTGACACAAGTGAACTGCATGTAAGAAAAAGGATTACAGAAATAAAAGCAGAACAGAAATAAACAGGTTTTATTGAAGCTGGGGTTTGGGTGGGGTCTTTTTAGAATACAGTATTGTAAACATTTTACAATTTAAAGATCTCCCTTTTATTCAACTTGTCTATATAAGAGGATGCAGTTCTACTAGGAGATGATTTGTCAAATCTGCCTATTCAGTAAGCATGCTGTATTATCAGAAAGGCAGATGTAAATGTAGTTCTTCATGTAACAAAAGAGCACCCTGCCAAAATGCCTGGGCAGTCAGACAACATAAATGCTATCTCTCATACATAAATGGAAATTTCTCAATAACTAAAAGTTTTTTTCTAAACAGCAACAAAAAAAATGGAGGTGAGGAAGCTGGAAAATTACAATGTGGGCACTACACCTAGATAGGGAGTAGGACCTGTTTTTTGCTTTATAAATCAACACAACTTCCTTTGACTTCCCCAATTCTTGTCCATCCAATAAACATCAGCTTTTCCCAGGCTCATTTAAGGCTTAACCACTGGCTAAGAGAGACCACTTGCTTTGGCTACAACAAGCCACATGCTTTCTGACTAGCTAGGCTGGTCAATGGCAAACGGAATAAATAACAGCTAAATTCTACTTATCTTTCTCTCAGTATGGGCACTGATCTGGGTCTAATACTGAGCACTACCTTTTCCACAAAAAATGTGGAGGAAATTCATAATTCTGTGACTTCTAACCTCTCATACAAACATGGTTGCCCCGCTTCTTCAGAAATCCCTTCTGACACGGCAGAACAATAGGCTAAGGCCTTCCTCCTTCAAAAATTAAACTAAAAACAAGTACTCTGCTGAGCTTAAGCCAATCTTTCCATCCTACTTAACATGTTCACTATCTTTAAACACAGCATGCCTGTTTGTAATAAAAATAATGTATTTTAAAATTCAGAGAGAATGACAGACAGTCCTTCTGGTCCTTGTATCAACCTTCAAAAGCCTGTCAAATTACACAGGAAGTTATATTCAGATTTGTAACCTAAATTTGGGTTTGTAAAATGCAATACCTCAGAAATCAGTTTCCTTTCATCTCCTTCTCCATCCTCAGAAAGGTCAAGGAAGAATTCTTTTCCATATGGAGTTTTATCAATGACCCAACCACTTTCAGAGACGTGCGTTTCAACTCGTGTTCCTGGTGAGAGGGTGCTTGTTTGAGATACTGTTTGCACAAGAGAGGGGGTTTTCATTGGGTCATTTTTTGGAGTGGTTGGAAGAGAATCCAGACTTCCTTTCTTGTATAAGCTCAGCAGAGAACTGTTCATGTGATTTGTAGACTGCAGATTCATGTGTTTAGAAACAGAAATACACACATTATAACTTGGATTACTTAAGAGGCCAATGAAAACTATTTCATAAACATCATTTGACATTATCTTGGCTGGAGAAAATAGTCACACATCTTCCCACCAACTCTTCTGCAAATCAAATGACTGCATATAAAACTGCACGTACTGGTTGAAGAGGCAGCAGCCTTTGCAATTTACTCTGAAAAGACCTCTGTTAACTGACAGTCACCTCTCTTAGTAATAGTCAGGTTTCTCAGTTCTTTCAATCACTTCATTAATTTGATAGCCAAGCCTTTCAGACTCCCCATGTGCTTTCTAAAAAGTGATTCCCCACCACAGCTGTTTCCTTTTTCTTCAGAAAATAGCCTCCTTTTAGCTTTATAGATTTTCAGTTGGAAGTGCCAACTCGGACTATACCTCATCTTCATCTCCACTTTTAAACTCTCCAAGTGTACTGTAATTTCACAACATAGAATCATGTGTTATGCAAATACAATTGCAGTAAAATACAACTTACTATATCTTCTGGATAATCATTAGAGGCATCTGTGTCACTTCCTGCAGTCCTTTACATGGAAGGAAGACAAAAACCATAAACATTTCAGAGCAGAACTGCAACTGAGACACCCACAAAACAAAATAAATGCTATTTCCACAACCTGGTTCCCCACAATCCTGATACGTAGTCTAAGACTGGAGAAAAAAATCCTGAGTGGCATGCTCTACATTTACTACTATGAAGAGTTAAAAATGCACCTGTTCCAAGTCTGTGATGACTTGGATCAACTTTGCACCCTGAGAGACAACCCTACAAAAACCAAAAAAAAAAGTAATGTAGGATCAAACTGATTCGGTTCACCAACAGATCATACAAGTGCAAATGCTGGCATAAGGGAAGTAGTAGCAAATGATTGCTGAACTAGACCAGTCCTTCTGACAACAATGTCCTAATTTCACATGAGTGCCTTAGTATCACAGGTTAGAGAAACAAGAGTGGTCCATGAGACTATGCACTGGATTAGGAATCAGTATATCTTAATTCCAATCTCATACCCAGTGGTGATTTACTCTGATTAGCTTGTCTTGGAGTCTTAACCTCTCAGATTCAGCTAGTATCTCTCACATCCAAGAAAGATTTAAAAGAAGAAAACCCAAAAGAACTCAATCACTTGAGGACTGGGACCGTATGTTGAAAACCATCAAGGAAGCACCAAAGACAGCCACTAATTCAGGGCCGGATGTTCCCCATAACAGAGAAGTCATGATTGGTTCTAGTATCTGCTTGTTTTCAGTGAAAAAGGTGCTTCTGCTAACTACAGGTAGCTTCTGATGAAGACAAGTCTATGGGGATATCACGGATCTATCTGTAAACTTGTAAGTACCAAAATTTAATAATATGAAGACAGAAAGCTTTATAATACTAATGGCATTATTAAAGTAATCTAATAGTAAAAATTCTTCTTACTCATTTTTCTCTTGTTGTTTTGCTCTTTTCGCCACATGTCCATCTTCTAAAACTGCTAAATCTTCATGTTCTTTTTCATTAGTTATTATTTCAAACACTGGAAGAAGTTTCAGACATATTAGGAAAACAACCAAAGCACTGCCAACCAAAGTTTGCAGATGACACCAAGCTATGGGGTGCTGTTGATAAGCTGGAGGCNAAGGCTGGAGAGGGCCTGTTTGCAAAGGCCTGCAGTGAAAGGACAAGGGGCAATGATTTTAAATTGGAGGGGAGTAGATTTAAACTGGATATTAGAAAGAAGTTCCTCACCACAAGGGTGGTGGAACACTGGAACAGGTTGCCCAGGGAGGTGGTTGAGGCCCCATCCCTGGAGGCATTCAAGGTGAGGCTTGCCAGGGCTCTGGGCAACCTGATCTAGTTGGGGATGTCCCTGCCCAGTGCAGGGGGGTTGGACTAGATGACCTCCAGAGGTCCCTTCCAACCCAAACCATTCTATGATTCTATGATAAAGAAAGAATTTGACATCTTGGGCATAGTAGTAAAAGATCTACCTTTTCCAACTTGTATTCTAAAAGCATTTCTTTTTCTTCGTCCATATTCTGCACTGAAAAACAAACAAACTAAAGTGGTTACACCAATTGCTTTTCCCCTAACAGTGTCATTCTCAGTGGAAAAAGTATGTTTTTAAGTCCATACCCCAGATTTTACACAAGTTCTTACTAAAAATCAACTATGTGAAAACATGATTGCTTTTTCTTAAGCCTGGAATAGCTCAACCACTAGGATGAAACAAAACCACTACACTATAATGGTCTAACAAAAATTATCAAGGCCCTCTTCAACTGTAGATGTAGAAAAGCAGCAATGTACAAATGAGCACACTGATTTTAAAATTCTAATTCAAACAAGAACATATGGACACAGAATCATGGTCTAGAAAGGACAGCCCAGTAAGAAATAACTGTGCTAATTATTAATGGTAGCTATAAGAAAATCTGATTCAGTGAGCATCCTTAAATGCAAACAAAAATCATCAACCTTTTTACCTTCACAAAGGAAAAACAAAACCAAACCCCAAGACCTGTAAGCATCCTAAACCAGGGGTTTTGCTCCCTTTCTCTAACAAGCCATAAATAAATAGAACATGTATACATGCATGAATATACCTCTCCATTTTCATTAGGTAAAACCAAGTGTCCTGCTGAGCAACTGGGCAAGATCTAGTGTCTTACGGAATTCTGTATCTTCTCCACCTGCCTGAACTGCTCATATCTTAAACTTACTAAAGCAAGGACCAACATGCAGTAATGCATCTGTAGCTGTTTAATTAAAAAAAAAAAAAAAAGCAACTTACAAAAATGCAAGCCACAGCTAGATCTTGCAATGCCAATGCATTAATATTAGTTACTAGATCTATAAGCAGACAAAACCATTGGAAAGGAAATGATCTTATTCTTTGAATCAACCTCAACAACTGGTAATGAAGATTAAAAAAATAAAATTTTTATTAAAAATACACAAATAAAATAATTCCATAAGCTGAATGTAGAACATAAGAATACAAATCTTTACTGACCTGTAGATTTTCTGCAAATCAGATGCTAGAAATCCAATGTCAACATACTGGCCACATTTACTACTTGCAAGATACTGAAATTAAGAATTTTAAGCAGTGAAAAAAAAAATCTTTGCCAATCACTTAGTAAGAACAGCTAAATAAAGTATGTCTATTTCAAACTATACTCTTAGAGGTAAAAATGAAAATCAGTAACAAGTCTGAACTGCCTTGGAACACACTATACAGTATTTCCCAATGAAATGGGAAACGCTTATTAAGACACACAAATAGCTAGCTACGTTTCCTGGGGAAAAGCAGCATACTGTATTTTGGTGCTTCAGTAACTTTCGCTGGTGCAACTCCATTGCTTTTACTTAGTAAGAAAGATGACTTTGTAACCCATACACCATCTTGTTGTCAATACTTCTAAAGTTCTTCGGTTTCTTTCAGTTAACCTTTTGTTTTGCATCTCCTACCTTAAAACTGAAACAATCTACTCCAATTAGTATGGATTTAGTCATAATACCAATTTTAATTTTTGCAAGATGTTTCAAAGAATAGTATAGAAAACAATTACTTTCATTTATATACTACTGAGCCTTTTTGTTTTCTGACAGCAGCTGATCCAATCCATTTTCAAATCGTAAATTAAGAATGTGTGAGAAAATGTACTAAATTCAGGCACCAATGTACTCCATTTTTCTTCCTCCACTCTCCAAATTAGGAATGAGAAGTTTTGATACTGTAATGGATTCCTTCTTTAAAAAAAACAAAACAACCAACCAAAACCACCAGAGAATCTTCCTGTGAGAAATGGTATCACAAATGTCACAGTATGGAGGATTTCAGTATCTCATTGAAATTAACACTTCTATGTAAAACAATCAAATTGCTTAAAATCAGATACATAATTTTTTTTTTTAATGTTGTTACACTTCACGTCACCCATGGGCAGCTACTGACCTGTAGAAAATATCAAACCTACCATAAGTCCAGCTGGCTCTCTCATTCCAGAATAGTTAGGACATAGTCTATGTTATCTTGTTAAAGAAAACAAGCAAGCTCCTTCAGCAGCCGCTTATGTTTGAAGGAATCAAAAGTGGAGTACACTTATACACAGAAAAAGATACAGTGTTTAATTTGCAAAGTCACCATAAATATTCATAAAATATAACACAGCATTATGTCACCTGAAGGAATCACTGTTTTTCTCGCTCTTCACATGTGTATTAAGGAAGTAATCACATGTGATTTTTTTACCTTTATCCACGCACTTAATACAATCCATGTAGACGCTCCCAAATGTAAACACTTTCAACTTGCCTCTATCTATCCACAGTGTAACTTAACTGTTTGTTGGCGTTTTTTGTTGGTTTTTTTTTTTACTATTAATTTCACACCAGAAGTAGCAATCAGCTGCGGTATCAGAACTGCAGAAGATGGAAGAAAGTAGCAAACCAGAACAAACAAGAAAAAAGAGCGTTTTTTAAAGGCCCTGAGAGACAAGGCCGCACTTTGGCGTTCACTGCCTTTCCCTCCCGCACCTGAGCAAGCGGGATGCTCCAGGGTCCTCTCCAGCGAGCCCTGCCGTGCCAGCCGCATGGAGCCCACCCCCCCCCACCGCTGCTACACAGCGAGTACCTGCTTAATGCGTTGCTTCAGCCGCAGGTCCACAAAGTGCCCCGGTCGGCTCCGCATCACCGCTCACCAGCCGAGGGCCTCTCGCCCGCCCAGGAAGCGCCCCAGCACTTCGCCTGCGCGGTGCGGCCGGGTAGGAGTTAGCGCAGGCAGCGCCTGGGCGTCCCAGCCACGCTGCCGCAGGTCCCCGCCGAACTGCCCGCCCTCACCGGCAAACTAGCCTAGTCTCGCCTAGCCTCGCCCAGCCCAGCCCAGCGGTGTAGGGGCCTTGCTCCAGACACACTCCCGACTCTGACCCGCCAGGCTGCTAATTAAGCTTCAAAACAGGTGTCCCTGGTCAGGGCTGTGGGATATCCCAACATTGCCCTCATGAGGAACAGGGACATGTCCCTGCTGTCACTGCCCAGCCGCGACCCCTAAGAAGGCCTAGGTGAGGCTGCCGCAGTGACTTTTATTTCCCAGCATACTACGGGGCGCGTTCAGGGCGTGGCGTGGCGTGGCGCGGAGCAGGGGCGCGGCGTACGGCGGCCAGGAGGGTGGCTACGATTGCGGGATGGAGTCGGTGGTTTTTATCTTCTCGCTGATTGATTGCTGTGCCCTCATTTTCCTCTCCGTGTACTTCGTATCCTCCTTTTCTGGGGCTGGGGGACACCCGGGGTGGGTAGAGTTGGGGCTGCGCTGGGCAGGATTGAGATGGGCCGGGCCTGTTGAGGCGTCGTTGAGGTATGGTGGCGAGAGAGCGAGCGGGACTGGAGCCGCTAGATTGGCGGTGGATTGAGGGTGGCGAGGCGGGAGGGCCTGTGCTGGATAATGGCTGCTGGGGAGGGGTACCCTAGGCGGCAGTCCCCGGCAGCCTTGGAGAGGTGGAAGGGGTTGGGAGGCGGGATCGCCTCACTGCGGGTAAACGCCGAGTGATTCACTGTCCGAAATATGTTCGTTCCTTCGAGGGGCTGCAGGCTGCCGGGGCGTGTGCGGCCGGTGCTGTGCAAAATACGTCGTGTCTCGGCAGAACCGGTGTGTGCTTGGCGTTGGTGTAGAGGAAAGGGGTGTCGGGGCATGCTTCACACCCTTAGAGACTGCACAATCCTGAAAAAACTCGGCCACACAATTATCTTTTAATTGTTAGGATGCCTTATTCAAGTTTAGATGTGAAATCTTAGCTGGGAGACTGTGAGTTCTTTGACAAACAGAATTTATTATTCTTTGTTAAAAATTTGCTTGCAGTCTTTGCTGTATGGTATTGTTAGAATGTAAAAAGCACTGATTTAGCTTTCTTTTCATGTTTTTCTGAATTTTCTCTCATACTCTTTCAAATCCTGGTGCTATTTCAGAATCTATCCAGTTCTCCTAACAGGAAAAAGCACAGAAGCACTTTAAAGAAAATAATCCTAGAAGGATAGGTTATTTTTTGAAAAGCAAAAAGACTTTGCCAGTATTTTAGGAGTAGAAAAAAATCTTGTGCTTCTTTATTTTCTTGGAAAAAAGGAGCATGAGTTTTACAGGACATAGTATGATGATGTGCATGTGTGGCCCTAAGCCTTTTATGAAAGGACCTTTCTGTCTGAAACCTTCATATTTCAGTTGCTGAAAGTTCATTTGATAATGATGTTGCCCTCATATTTCCTAGCAAAGTATGAATTAATCTAATGTTGCTGTAAATGTGAAACAGTAGATCCACTTCTTAAAACTGCACTATTTAGCTTTATTGTGAGGAGAGTTTAAAAAGTCCATTAACTTTTTCTTCCTTTTAAGTTCTAGTTTTGAGTGTTGTAGTAATAGTTTTGATACTGAAAATACTGGGTTTGCCTCCCTGATCTGTTGAACTGAACTTCAGCACTTGTGCAACAGTTGCCATTGGAAAAACATTGTAAAATCACTTGATCTGATGATAGAATGTGGCCTAACTTTCTACCTGAACTAGGAATGAGTTGTAACCACTTGATATACATCTTTGGCATATTAATTGTAGAACAAGACACTCTACACCGAGAGCAGAGCGCTCTGCCCAATGTCTTGGATAAAAATAAAGCTCGGTGAATTTTGAATTACCATACAATTTTCCTTATCTTGGACTTCAGATAATTACACTATCAGATTTGGAATGTGACTACATTAACGCTAGATCATGCTGCTCAAAACTCAATAAAGTAAATTATTCTTCTTTGTATTTAATGTGGTTTAGTGAATCCACCCACACCAAAGATGTCTACTTGTGACTGAACTAAGATCTTTACAGCAACTTTCTCTGATGCTGCTGTATAATTTCTTCCCTCTCTTGAACAGTAGAGACTTTTACTGTCATAAGAAAAAGTACTATTTTAACCAAATCTGCTTAAAACTGATTTCATTAAATCAGTGTGACCTTCCTGTGTGGGTGTTTACTTTGATTTAAAGACATTTTCTTTCTTAATGTGAGAGAGAATGCTACAGGATACTATCAAGCCAAAAATGAGTTATTGGTAGAGGCTGACCCAATTTAACTGTGCCAGTTTTCATATTGATCGACTTTCTAATCTGTTCCAAGCCTGAGGGTGTTTGCATGTCCTACGTCTGTGCAGGTTTTATTTGCTCCTCTCATTCCAAAATCCAGTGTTCTCTGCAGTGTTTTCAAATGAGCACTGTATATTTTCTTAACTTGCTTTCCTAAGTGCTTGTGTAATACAGTTGTGTTCAAACAGCTGCTGTGCTTCTCTTTAGAAATTTCTCTAATACTTGGATCAAGCAACTGTTATATTAGGGCCTGAATTCTGCCTTACTCACATGGAATCTGTCTGAAGGTGTTACTTTCCACACATTGTGATGAAATCACGTACTTCTGCCATGAATTTTCTGAGTTTTATATATTAGAATCAGATGATATGACTCTTTTCTTCCCTTTTTACAGTGGGTGGTCCCTGAGGTGATTGGCCATGCAGTTGTAACTGTATTGATGCTTGTTTCATTGCACTGGTTCATCTTTCTCCTTAATTTGCCAGTAGCAACATGGAATATATATAGGTAAGTGAAAAGATGTTTGTGTGGTATTTTTTTCACTGTTAGTAGTTTAGCTTTAAATATAGTATGTCATGATGAGATGTTTCGGTTGTGTTCTTAAGCTGCTAACAGTCTTCATGGATTTAACATAAAACTCTTCTCTCCTTGCAATTAAAATGAGAAGAAACTCAACAGTGTAAAGGATATGAAACTTTTGGCCTTTCTTTGCATTCTCTCTAGTGCCCAGGAATCTTAATTTGTGATCTCATAGGAAACAATAGCATATCAACTTGGATTATGAAGTAGTACTGCAAACATAGTTAATGTTTTTCATGCTGTGCATACATGCCTGATAGTGGTGTCAGCACTACTGATGGTTTTAAGCCCATTGGGTTGTGGTGTTATCCCCTGCACCCTCCTTCATTTACTGTTTTGTCTCCCCTTCTCATTTACATTGGTTTTGGTCCTCATCTTGCCTCTTTGTATTTTGAAAAGTTTGCAGACTTTTCATCTTACAGCAACTGTTAGTGTTACTGGTCTTTGTGTACTGGGCCATCCACCACTTTGATGTAAGTTTACTTACGTGTAGGGGTTTCCATGTGGCACCATTGGGACTGTCAGTTCAAAAATCATTTTGTATCATTTGATATGCAGAGAATTGAAGCTTTACAGGTGTTATGTTAATGAAAACTGGGTATGGATTTGTCACAAATTATTTCTAATCACTATACTACAGGAAGTCCAAAAGACCAAATGGTAGTCAGAAAAATGGTGGACTGTAAAGCAGTTTGGATACACTGATGAGAGGAGAAGGCATCAGTTACTCAACTGGAATTAAGTGCAAACAGATGAGGAAACACATTATCGTAAGCTGCAAACTTCCATCATCAGCTGAGTGTATTTGAGTCTTCTTCAGAGGCAATAGTAGTTCCAGAAGCAATTCCTGGAGTAAATTTTGCTGCACCTGAATTTATAAAAGTTTATCATTCTACTCCAAGATTAGTACAGAAGTAAAAATAGGATCATAGAATGTTAGGGGTTGGAAGGGACCTAGAAAGATCATCTAGTCCAACCCCCCTGCCAGAGCAGGATCACCTAGGTGAGGTGACACAGGAATGCGTCCAGGTGGGTCTTAAATATCTCCAGAGAAGGAGTCTCCACAACCTTCCTGGGCAGCCTGTACCAGTGTTCTGTCACCCTTACTGTGAAAAAACTTTTCTTCATGTTAGTACTAAACCTCCTGTGGTCCAACTTGCTCCCATTCCCTCTTGTCCTAACACTGGATGACACTGAGAACAGCCTGGCTCTCTCCTCCTGACACTTGCCCTTAACATATTTGTAAACATTAATAAGGTCCCCTCTCAGTCTCCTCTTCTCCAGGCTGAAGAGACCCAGCTCTCTCAGCCTGTCCTTGTAGGGCGGCTGCTTTACTCCTTTAATAATCTTGGTGGCCCTGCGCTGGACTCACTAGCAGCAACCTATCCTTCTTGAGCTGGGGGAACCCAGAACTGGACACAGTATTCCAGGTGGGGCCTCACCAGGGCAGAGTAGAGGGGGAGAATAAACTCTCTGGATCTGCTGGCCATGCTTTTCTTAATACATTCAGGATGCTATTGGCCTTCTTGGCTGCAAGGGCACATTGCTGGTTCATGGTCATCTTCCTATCCACCATAGAATCATAGAACAATTACAGCTGGAAGAGACCTTGGAGATCATCGAGTCCAGCCTTTGTCCTAGCCCTATCAACTTACTAAATGGTGCCCCTCAATGCAACATCTCTTAAACACCTCCAGGGATGGTGACTCAACCACCTCCCTGGGCAGCCTGTTCCAATGGCTGTCAACCCTTTCAGTAAAGAAATTCCTCCTAATGTCTAGCCTGAACCTCCCCTGGCGCAATTTACATCCATTTCCCCTTGTCCTGTCACTCTCCACTAGGGAGAACAGACCAATCCCTGCCTCTCTACAACCTCTTTTCAGGTAGTTATAGAGAGCCATGAGGTTTCCCCT
>VWZO01004543.1:0-44346 GCA_013396975.1 Bucco capensis | reverse complement strand
GGTTCCTCCACTACCTGAGTTAGAAAATTATCATCAGTGCTCTGGAGGAACCTACTGGACTGCATATGCCTGGCTGTGCAAGTCTCCCAACAAATGTCTGGGTAATTAAAGTCCCCCATGACAACCAGAACCTGTGATCTCGAGGCTACTTCCAGGTGCTTATAGAAGGCCTCATCAGCTTCCTTATCTTGATTAGGTGGCTTTTAGTAAACACCCACTACAGTATCTCCCATACTAGGATCCCCCTTAATTCTTACCCACAAGGTTTCTACCTGCTTATCATTGCCCCCCAAGGAGAGCTCAGTACATTCCAAATGCTCTCTCACATAGAGTACAACTCCACCTCCTTGGCCTGCCAGCCTCTCTCTCCTAAAAAGGACATAGCCATCCATGACAGCATTCCAGTCATGTGAGCTGTCCCACCATGTCTCAGGGATTGCAATGAGATCATGGTCCTGAGATCACTCATAGATCTCAAGTTCATCCTGTTTGTTCCCCATACTGCGTGCATTAGTGCACAGGCATTTCAGCGAGTAACCAGGCTCGAAGCCAAGAATTGATCTAATGGGTCCTCTTCAGCCTTTCTGGATTGGCCCCTGCAACAGAGAGGCCTGCGCCTCTACTCCCTTGATAAGTTGACCCAAGCCCTAAAATCTTTCTTGACAGTCTTCAATTTTCTTTTCTCAAGATCATCACTGCCTACCTGAAAAGTCAACAATGGATAATAATCTGTAGGTTGCAAGGGGGAAGGAAGCTTTCTTACCACATCCTTAAATTGGGCCCCAGGGAGACAGCAAACTTCCCTTTGAAGTGGATCAGGTCTGCATATAGGGCCTTCTGTACCCTTCAGGAGGGAGTCACCTATAACAATGACTCTTCTCTTTTTTTTGATAGATGTTTGGATGTTGGTCTTGGGCTTCCTTAATCCTGGGAATGCTTCCAAGACAGATGATTCATCTTCTTCGTTGTCTGGCTGCACCTGCAGTGCATCATACCTGTTCTGCAAGGGCACCTGGGAAGTTGGGGGTATAACTGAGGCAACACACTTGCCACACTGAGCAGGAACTTGTTGCCATTGCTCACTACCAAGGGGATGTGGGGAGGTGGGCAAGGTAGGAGTTTGCTCGCTACCTTGACCATTGACTTTTTGGTTTGTGTTGGGCAGATGTGTATCCCAATGAACACAGGGACATTGCTGGTCTGCAACTAAGCACTCCTCCTCGCTCTTAGCCACTTCAGAGAAGTGGCTACTCGGTCCCCTGGGGCGAATCCTCTGCCTCAAAGCTTCCCAGAGCTTCCTCTAAGAGCTCTTCTAGCAGATCCCAACTCAGGCAAATTCACTGCAGAATTGTGTTGAGATTGGTCGAAGTGATAGTAGAAAGGTGGGATAATAATCCCTTCCCCCTATTCTCTTTCTGCAAAACCTGCTTCATCTTCATGAGTAAATGGCAGTTACAGGCAGTATTAGCTTAATTTACTAATTGTCAGTGATATCAGAGGGAAAAGAGAGGTTTTGTGGGACAGAGGCACTGGAAAGAAATCCTGTGGAGGATAAATCAGTCAAAAACAGCAACAAGGGAGATTTTCAAAGCTGCAGCACATTTATTGTAACATCCAACTGGCCCTTCCTGTTTGGCATGCTCAGATGCTCATTTCATTTGGTTTGTTTTGCTGAATTTTGTAGTATCTTATACAATCTCCGCTGAGACATAGGTTTGTCTTATGTTCTCCTTGTTCTAAAACCAGATATATTTCAGAAGAGCTATTTGTTTAGTTCTGAATATTTCTTAGACCTGCTACTATGTAAAGGAAGCAAGAATTACAAAGGAAATGTTTAATATGAGTAGAGAAAAAATGTTGAATGCTTGCCTTTCTTCGTTATATAGATCTACTGAGACAGTAGGTCCAAATAATGTGATTCTTGCCATGTCCTTAAGGAGATTCTCATATAACTGTAGAACCTCTTAAAACTGAAGAAGTGTGGAGAAAAAAAAATCTTTAAAATACAGTGAAAATTTTGAGCAGGACTTTCACATCCTTTACAAAATTGTGTAATCTGGAGGGAATTGTCCAGTTTCTGTGGCAGCATCTTCCAACGAATAGAGATACTAGAGGCACTAAAGTGTATATTCATTAAAACTGAGAGTTTTCTTGTTCTGAATGGTTTTGCTGCAGAATTTTTTTGCTTTTTAGACTATGACAACTGGCTTGAGTTTGTCAGCATCTAGCAACATTGTGTCCATGACTGCAATTCCTTAGATGTATAATATAAGCTGTGCTAGCTTGTGGGCCTGTTGGAAAAACTACTTTCCAGGTTCCACAATTGAATTTCATTGTTTAACTGTTACCATTCTTCTTAAAAAGCAAAATTAATAGATAATACTTCTATGGTACTCATATCATAGAGGTACAAGAAAACTATGCACTTTTGTCTATATTTTTAATATAAATCGGTACAGGAGACTTGTGTTTTTCCTTTTTGTCCAAAAAAGTGCTTTACATACCCCGTAAATGAAAAATAATCTTTTATAATAAATAAAAATAGAAGTCACTTAAAACTTCAAATTCAGAAGAGAATTTCAATTTGTAATTATTTCACATGAACTACATTTAATAGGACATATTTGTTATTAGTCAAATATGCTGCAGTGCTTTTTAATGCCTCTCTGGAAGAAAGACAAATACTATGGTCTTTCCCCCCTCCCCCATCTCCTGCTAGGTTTTCTTGCTTCTTGTTCCCTCCCTTCCTCTTCTGTTACAACACTGATTTCAGTAAGAGATGGAAGAGTGCCTCTTGGAGCACCAAGTGGTATTATTCTTCAAATATATAAAGAAAATTTAAGTGTTCTATTTAGAGACCTTGCTTTTGCTTCAGATATAAGACAAGGAGTTAAATTTAGAAAGAGTATTATTCCAGGAAGGTAATGAAATAATAATTATATTGTTCTAGACTGAACTCAGCTGGAGTGAGAACTTAATGTGCTTGTATTTGTTCTCTTGAGAAATGCTTATAACAAAAGAATATGCTCTTGTTGAATTTTTACAGGACATAACTGTTTTGCTATTATTCTTTCTGTTGCTCACATTTCACTTTGTTTCATTCAGCTTTTGCTCTTGTGGGTTTGGATAGCAGTACTTCTTCAGTTCTGCCCAGTCTCTCATCCTGTCAGCCTCAGTGTCCCTGCTGACATAACACAGGATGGTTGTGATAAAAATGGGAATAATACACAGATCCTTTGTCTTGTCTTACGCTGTTTCATTTTGAATACTGGAGTATGTGATTATCTCTGTGGAGTTTTTGGTAAATAAATCACTAATTCTTAGCTAAATTAATTCTTTCCCACTCCCTTTCATCTAATGTATCTTTCAACTGTGTGTGGACATTACCTTCATAACACCAAGTAACCACGAACAGGAACTAAAATGAACCAGAATCAGCTATTACCTGGAAACACTTCCATTTATACATGGGAAGCTGGGCTGAGGCTTTTAGTAACTCTTTTCACCTTACTTTATGGGTTGTAGTTGCAGAGATATACACAAAATCCTGAAACTGAAATATAATGAAAAAAGAGCTCCCTTATGTTGAATTGTGAAACAACTCTATAGGTCAAAGTTCCTTCTGTGCAAGCTCTCCCCCTCCCCTGACACTCCCTAATGCTTGATGACTATAATTCTGTGTTTTGGTTGCTTACTTTGTTGCTTTCAACTTTCAGGTACATTATGGTACCAAGTGGAAACATGGGGGTATTTGATCCCACAGAGATCCATAACCGAGGACAACTGAAATCACACATGAAGGAAGCCATGATTAAATTAGGCTTTCATCTGCTCTGTTTCTTCATGTACCTTTACAGGTTAGTTTCAAAAATTATTCCCAAGGAACAAAGGAATTGTCTGCCAGCTATTTTTTATATCCTCTATGCTGCTAGTATAATTGCTGCTATTCAGGTCTTTCTGCATCCTGCTAAGCCTCAGTAATGTATTTTGACAGCTATCTGCAGGCTCATTATATGCCTTTATTCTTTCTGATCAAACACTGGAAACTCAGACTACTCCTTACTCTCAAAAACACTATTTAGTATAATATAAACAATTACATGATTTCAGCACCTAGAATCAGTGGCCTATTTAGAATGGGAATAATCTTAAGGACCAAGTTTACTTTACAAGTTCTGTTTTTAGAAAATAAAGTTGACCTGGCTAAGTTACAGATGAGTTCTGTAATGGGGCCACTTACAAGATGGAAGGACTACTGTTCTTCTGCAGTCCTTGTCTTCTTAAGTGAAACACAAAGAATAGTTGCCATGACTTTCTATTTCAGAATCAGTTACAGTTCTCTCATGAAAGCAAGAGCTGTTCCTTCTTGTACTTGCTTTAGTAATCCATGGGTATTGTGTTTTCTGTTTTGTCACAGTATGATTCTGGCATTGATAAATGATTGAGAAGTTGAACCATTAGCTGCCAAATTGGGTCAACACTCCAGTGACCGATTGTGGAGCTACGAACACCTTCTGAACATAGCTAGATTGGTGTCAGCATGCAGTATATTTTTCTTCTTTGAACAAGAAATATTTTTCTGTATTTTTTAACATAAAATATTTTCAAAAGAAATTGGATTTGTGTAGCAGTTGTTTTTGTTCCTTTACAACCCCAACTGCCAGAGCTGCTGCTTCTGTAATATTAAATCTTTGCTTACTGAGCTCAGAGTTACATGTCGAGAAGGGAAACTTATTTCAGCAATGTGGGCTGAGTGGTAGTTTCACAACAAATTTAAGTGCACGTCTGGTACCTACTTTTTACTGAAAAGTGTGAAGCCCTCTGTGAAGCAGTTCACACTGCTGTATCTTCTTTCTATGTTTCAAACATAGATTTCAAAGTGGAACAATAGTACAGCTTGCATCTTTGTGTCAATGTTTTTCCAGCTAAGCAGCAATGGAATAAAAGTTATGCTTTTTCTCCCTTTCCACCCATCCCTCCAATAACCTTATATGCAGTCTTGTGTTTGGATGGATGAAGTTCCTTTCAGTGAAAGTGACACTTGTGTGTAAGACTGATAAATAAGAAACATGATTAATATCTGCTTTTTCCCTTCTATACCTATTTTGTCACTGAAATACATCACAGACCTCCATACAAAGTAAACATCATATTGCAATAGGGTTGAAGGTGGTTACAGTGCAAAAGACTATCTGCAGTCACGACTCCATGAACCTGCTGTTACCATGTCTAGCTTGGGGAGATGGTCTGGTAAACCATAAGTTATCCCAATTCTTATGTGACTCTGTTTCAAAGACACCAGCAAACTAAGTTCTTTTTTGTGTGCAGTTTTTGCATCAACTCAGGTATATAAACCTGAGTTTGTACCCTCACTCTCCAATAACTGTCTTTACATTTTATGTGCACGGAAACAGGTTTTATGAAACAATCACATCAAGTAAAAGGATAAAGGAAAAGAAAAACATCTGAATTAAAAAAAATAGTTGTAGCAGACTTAATTTATATCCATGACTTAAGGGATGATATCGTGGCTTCCTCCCCACTTGCTTCCTCAAGAGTGAATGATTAACCATAACAGATCACAAAAAAACCCCCATGTTTTCTAATTTTCTAATTGGTAGTTGTCAAATATAGAACAGTCCATACTTTACTACCCCACTCTTTTATATGAAAGACTTTTTTGTTCATTCATATCTAACAACTTCTTACAACAGCTGTAAAAACCTCAGTAGTAGATTCAACAGACTGCAATTCTGCTGAGTGATTACATTGTTAAAGCAGGAAGTGACCCTGTAAAGTAAGGAAGGCTTTAAAATTACCAGAGATCTTCACAGAGCACTGTCAGCAATGGGAAAAATTTATTGGTAATTGTCAAAAGTGTAAATCATTAGCTGTCATCTGTCTCATGGGAGACCTACAGGGCCCAGAAATTTTATAGTAGTCAAACTCAAACTCCCCATTTTCTGGGTCTCCATGAGGGGAGAACACGGTAATTTAAATCCAAGCTTACTATACGGAATCAAAACAATTACTGACTTCAGACTTATTTAAAATAAAAATTCTCTTAACTTTATCACTATGAATCAGTGTGAGACCAAACACAGATTCCCTCCTATTCACTGACCAGAATATATTTCTCTTTGGAACTGAGGTATCCAAGTATAAGTTCATGAGAGAAATCTTAGCCTTCAAGTGATTAGCTATTATTTTTAGAAAGCTATTAATCCATGAAATTAAATCTGAAGATGTCCTACAGGAAATCCAACTTTTTTCACCCCCAGTCTCAAGTCTATTCAGCTTAAGATACTAAGTCATTCACCAGTTTTCAGAGATAGATAGCTGTTATGTAGTACTCCACTTGGGAGGGGAAGATTAGTTAAAATATGTATGATAGCATGTTGTCCCCTAATTAACCATTACAATTACAGACTGATGGTTATTTATTATTATAAAGAATATATTTTTTCTTTAAAATAGTCCTCCTCCTCAGTGCTTTTTCCAAGCGCACTGATAAAAAGAGGATAGCGGATAGCACCCTCGAGCCTGAACAATGGATTTTTTTTTGGATGAGACACAGCATGCACAGAGCTGGACCCACCCTTTAGTCCCAAGGTTCATCTGCCAGGGCCTAGCAAGCTTGGACGCTGGCAGCGAGGTCCTTAGGACAGAGGTTTAACCTCTTAGATGGAAGGACTTACAGGGCTAAACGAGCTCCATCTGCCTGGGTTTGGAATCAGAGTTGTCCTCCTAGGATGACTGCTAGAAGGCTAATGAGCTCATCCTACCCATACAAGGATTATAGGAGCATGGGTATCACTCCCCACACTTTACCATGGGCAATGAGTTTAATGCTTCCTCTGCTGTCGGCAACAGTTACCGCACCAGGGGCCACAGCAGACCCCAAGTGATTTTCAGACTGTGCCTAACAGAACATAATACATCAGTGAGAATAACAGTATGACCAGTAGTCCTAAGAACAGTTCTATGTGCAGGTTAACAATCAACTTGAAGCCGTCATAAACCCACAAAACCAAAACTTTAACTGTTCAGCATTGGCACAGCTTTTTTAATTTGTTTTTCTCACATGAAGCTCTCTAGAATTTTGTACAAATGCCAAGAAAAGATGAAGGACATGGTAGTATTTATAGGAAAAATGTGGCTATATGAACTCCCACGCAGTTATCCACGAATTAACCACTGTATCTTTGGCAGAAAGATTAGAGGCATACAAACTTCTGTGGTTATTCTTCAGAGCACTATAGGTCTTTTAAAGTGAGGAGACAACTGGGACTGCCATCTTTCTGTAATAAGTCAATAACCTAAGCATGTGCAACACAGGCAGAGTAGAAGAGGGATGCATCAGGCAGCACCGAAAGTGTGCTTTATGCCAAGGCATAAAGTGAAAAAGTAAAACTCTGGAGAAGCACTCTACCTCAGGCAGAGTTTAGATTTAGATGCCAATTGTGAAATACTTACCTACTATAAGGTTCTTCACGTAACTTCTCTTAACTAATCTAAAATGTTTTTACAAAAATTGACAATTTTAAATCTTACATATGCTGAATTTTCTCAGTTCTATAGAAATCATGTACCTGATCCTCTTGCATTCTTCTCGCCAGCTAAAAGGAAGCACAGGACAGCTGAATAAACACAGTAAAAAAAACTCAGCCAAAAATCTAACTTCCTTCATCTACTCTCTAAGTCATGTACATCTGAAGTAGGTCTGCAATCTAACAGCCCTTCTGCAAATACTAGTACCCAAGGGAAGCAGTATGAAGCAGCACATGGAAAGGAAAAAGGATTTCCCTTCTGTTTACAGCTTCATTTAAGCCATAATTATCTATACACTGCTTAAACTGTAAGGGAGGCAAAGTTAATACATAGGTGCTACTAGAAGGAGCAAAGACCGTTCCTAATTAACACAGAAGCCAAAAGAATTTAAAAATTGAATATATTCAGCAAAAGGTTTGAGTTTGGAAAAGCTACAGGAAGGGGAGGGCAGATTTATGCACAGCTTTTTATTTGACAGAACATTAGCTAGACCTGATTAAAGATGTCTAAAATACAGGACAGAGATGGGGTTCTGTTTTAAGGCACAGAGAAGAGGGATAAGATTGCAGGGTTAGTTGGAGGAAACAAAGACAACAATTGAGAAGTACTTCAAGAGCTGTCAGTTACAAAAGCTGCTCAGGTCAACTTTGAATAGAAGTCTGGAGGTCCCTACATCTAAGCAGGAGATGTAAATACTTAAGAAGCACCTTCTTAATACAAAATATCAAAAAACCCACAAAACCCACCAATCACCTAAAGCAGCCTGTGTCTGATATTTAAGCAAGCTTCAGCATTAAGGTGTCAGGGCTTTCATGGAGTCATAAAGGAGCCAGATGTTCAAAAACATAGATCTAAGCCCAGAGCAGGACACAAGCCAGTAGAGTGCTGAATGTATAGTGAAAACACAAGCATAGGCTAGATTAGAGCCAAGCATGAAGAACTGAAAAGCCTGTAACACAACACTGAGTGAATCACCTTCAGCTAAACTGCCACAAATTAATTTTCCTAGCAAAGAAATAAAATACAACAAATATGGAAGAAATCTACAATTAACGATAAAGAAATTAACATCCAAGTCAGTTATGTAAGTGAAGTTAGGGAAACTTAAGAACTATTCATTCCAGTTATTTATGCTGTTTATTGAATTGAAAGGGAATACAAACATTTCTGTTAAGTGCTGTGCACCAACATGGAAAAAGTATATTTTGCTTTAAAAATCCTATTAAAAACAAATCAGAAGTTAATGTAGTTCCAATTGAACAGTTTTAAAGATATGTTTAAAATACTACACATCTGTAAAATAAAAAAGTTAAAATGGTGTTCTGTAAATAATTGGTAGAACAAGTGGAAATAAATACGAGACCCAAAGTTCTTATGTTTTTAATGTAATATAGTAAAGAAATTTAACTACTTAACATAATCCAAGGAAAGTAACAAAAATCCATAAAGTTTTGGAACGCAATCCTTTGAAACATTTAATATCAGTCCATAGCAAATAGTCATTACATACCAAAAGCTCTAAGTGTTAACTAGTTCCACCACAACTCCATATAAATCTTGACAATTTAGAAATCTTGAGATCAACAATGAAGTTCTTTTCTTGATCTCTACAGCTTGGTTTGTAAGTACATACATGCTTTGAGGATCCATTTGTCCCATAAGTTTTCAAGGAGCCAGTAACTTTTTCCATCTGTGCCTAAAAATGTTAAAGATTCAAATCTAGCACATATATTCTAACAATGAAAAATGTTTAAGAAAGATGATGGGGCACAAAGAATTTCAAGTTTATAAAAATATACTGATATTAACCAAAAACCTTCTGGTCAAAGGACACTTCACATACACATGACTTAAAGTATGCAATAAAACATGACAAAGTACCTAGAGTATTTGGTTCTCTGTTCATGGAACACATGCACACACACATTCATACCAGATGAGAGGAACACTCTCACAGACACTTTATTGAATCCAGATTATCTGGATTAAGACAGAAAACTTGTCTACAGTTTATTTCAACAAACTAGAGGCATCTACTGCAGCAGTAGTTCAACACTGCACACTTCAATTAAGTCCACCCTGTTTAAAAAAAGTGTCAGAGTTAATGATTTTTTTCTTTCTAGACATCATTAAAAGTAGCAGTTTTCAAAATTAAGTAGGGCAGCTGAAAATGGACTCAAGCCAATGTGGAAAAGACAGGAGGAGGTCAAAAGGAGGATTAGCCATTTATGGGATGGATGTTCCTTTTAAAGAGTTGTCAAAAATTGAGATACGAATGTATTTTGTAGCTAAAAATATGGACAAACTATTCAAAGTGCATTTTCCTCCTCCTCAAGTTACAGTAGTTTGTCTGTTGATTACTAAATCCTGCTTTTTATGTTAGTAGTTCTTTCTTCTTTCTCTACCTTTCCGCCCAGGTAGGCCTACAACATCTCCCCTCAAACTACAGCTAATTGTACAAGTCATGATTTCCTGCTCAGGAAACCTTCAAAACTGATTTTGGGTGGGAGTATCACTTAGCAGTATAGAAGTATACAACTAGACACAAACTCCCAACAACATACTAAGCTTTGTTAAACATTACCTGTTTGAAGCTGCTGAGAAATAACTGGCAAGATCTGGATAGATTTCTAGCTTGCATCTTTGCTCTAATCTTAAAAAGAAGTTAGTTTTGAATCTGGAGAACTTTAGAAAAGGTAAGAGGGAATTTAAAACAAAGGTGTCATTTCGTCCCACTACCCCTCCCCTCCAAATCAAGGACAGATCTAGCACTTTCCCTTTTGTGCTCCCCATTGTGCCTTGAAAATTACTTACCCGACACTCAGATTATGAAAAGCTTCAGCATTTTTTAAAGATCTGCCTTGACAATAACCTCTGGCTACTGTGAATATTTTAAGTCAACAGCTGACTGGAGTTAGTTACAAAAGGAGTACATGCTTGCAGTATTTTCCTCTCTTAAAATCATATGTCTGTTGACTAGAAATAGTCATTTATTGCAGGTGGGTACTTGTTCCAGCCTTAAGACTGTCCAGCCTATGAACATTTTAAAAGCACATGGAATTCAACGTGTTGCAAACAAGCAAACTTATTTGTTTCCACCCACCTCATCTCATTTTGTAGACTGTTTACAAGAAGTATTGGTACTTTTCAATTTACATATTTTGAATACCTGACATGTTAGAAATAGTTTAGGTTTCTGTTTAATCTACAGGTTGGAATGCTTGTTTTTACTGCCAGATCTTTAATGTCAGTTTACCAGGGAACCAAGTTGGATGGCAAAATGAAGATTACTCTCTCACCTTTCTCTCATCTCTGCTCATCACCTGTGAAAAGTGACACAGACAGCTATGCAATACACTGTTACTGAGACACTGGAAACAGTGCCATCTATATGGAGCTTTCCTTTACGGGCAAAGTTGCACTATGAAACTAAAGTGGAGATAACAGAACATGTGCTTCTCTCTAACTCTGCTTCTAAATAACCGAAGTGTATTTCAGAGGTACAAACCAAGCCCAGAAGAGAAGTCACAGAATGGAGAAGTAGTATTTTTGGCAAAAGTATTCGGTTTCTAGTTAAAATGCATTGCAGTGGAAAGTAGGCATCAGCCCATTCACAGCCCACCTTCCCACCTCTTCCAGCTTGTACCAAGAAAGGAATCTCACTGTATAGATATACCCGTCACATTAAAAATGCCTGCGGAAGTGCATTTGAAACTTTAAATTTAAACTTGAGATTTGATCCAGCCTTCACCACCTGCCCAAAGTCTCACCGATAAGCAAATAGTGTAGACTGTTGTATGAGACAGCATTAAGAGACATCATAACCACCTTCCTCTAAAACTAGCTAATGGAAGAAGGAACTAATTTGTAGTCAAGTTTACACACACATATTGTGGAATAGTAAATGCTGTCAAAGAAATGCACCTTAATTTTAAGGCAAATGTACTAGATTAAAGAAGTGAAGTTCCTACTTCATTTTGGAGGTACTAAGAGAGGAGTATGTGAGATTCAGGGCTGATCTCAAAGTCTCAGAATCTTAAATCATGTTTAAGTTTACACACAAAGCTAGGGAAAAACCCTCCACCAACTAATAGCTGCAATCTTAAAAAAAACAAAACAACACAACAAACCAAACCAAAAATAAACCTAACTTGCTAAGATGCAATTTATTTTTCTGTGAAAGAAAAAACTGTTTATGTTAAACACCATATTCCACTTCTCTTCCCAGGAACTCCAGCAAATATTCCCCCATCCTTCTTCCACATATGACTAATAAGGACACTAGATTATACTCTCATTAAAGGATCAAGTCCACTCCTCAATTCTTGGTGGCATGCCTTTCCCTTCTGCCTCTTTACTACTTCACAGCAGTACCAACACTACTTTTCCACACATGGGAATCCAGTGTCATCTCATAGTGAATTTGCATGTAGTGCAGAAGCACAGTCATGCCAGGCCAGATGTTTATGTCAAAAAGAATAAATACTTAAAATATAAATGCCTCTTTTCTTAACATGGGATATGAGTGGAACTATTCCTAGATGTGTCAAGATGTTCAGAGCACCAGCTTGCAACAAGGTCTAGGAAAGGCATTTACTTATATAGTATATTCTCAACAAGAAAATCTATACACCTTTGTTTATCAAAGAAAATTTCCATTGTAATACAAGTGTTTAATTATGATTCATGTTTACTTTTACAAAATGTTGACTTTGTGAAGAAAGGATTCAACATTCTTCCCTCAAGGTGTAGTCTACCTTTTACCAGCATTGTTGCATGTTTGTGTAATTAAAAAACAAAACAAAACCCAAGCATATTTTGTCTTGTTTAAACTCAGTCTGGTAGTGCACTCTGAACACCTTTTTTTTCTGAATATCTGTAAAGTCAGACAGTGAATTTATTCTTCCAGAACAAGCTTCACTGCCTACACAATGTCCCTTCTAGTCACTAGTTCTGATTGGGTCTCAAGACACTCTGGAAAAGCATCAGTGATACAATGTTTCACAACACTTCTTGCATTGTTTTAATTCCAAATGTATACAAATGAAGTCATTTTAATCCTATAAATAATTTATTTTTAAAAAATTGTGCTGTTAACCCCTTCACAGGGCAACGAGCTATGTGAAAAGTACAAAACTTTGTCAAATGTGATAGAGTGCTTTTGACATAGTTCATTGGTTTATCATCTCAATTTATACGTACTGCGCAACGGGCAGGGCTAGAATCCATGAACCAAGCTGCAAAGATTTCAAGCTAAGTAAGGCGGAGAGAGACTTGAGAAACAAAGAGAAGGAAATACTTTCCTATCCAATGTATACTCTTCAGACTAAAGCACTCTTTCTATCAAGCCTTCTAAACTGTTAAATAAAGTGTTCCAAACAAGCATTTAAACTTCATTACACAGAAGAGCAACAAGAACAGTAGCCTGCCAGACAAAAAGGCAGGAGGGAAAAATATATATATATATATATATACTATATATATATATATATATACACACACACTGAGTTCAATGGTTAGCCTGAATGTAGCACAGTTCTTCACAACCGATGGTGGTGGTGGGGGGGTAATTTCAACATGGTGTCCAACAACATTCTAACGACGTGCTTCATCTTGACTGGTTACTATGAAGCAAGGTGGTAAATGTTTGGCCCCAGCTGGGCTTCAGAAATGGTTCTTTTTCACGATGAGCATGTCTGTCCAGCTATCAATCATGTTTGTTTGCACCAAATCCCAAGCCATTTAAAATACGACTAATTAAGTTAAACTGAAGTCGTCTGCTCCAAATTTGCCATCAACTATCCATGCTACTGCATTCCTCTGAGCAAAAACAAAAACATAATAGAAAGAAATCACACCTTGAAGATCTTACCAATAGTATTTCTATTATAAGGTCATAAATATAGTGTATTCATGTAAGTTTTACTGAACATGCATTAGTTATTGGATCTTATACTGTAACTAAATCCTATGCTAAAAATTACTTTAGATATCATTATTCATATTAGAGATTAATTTAGCATGTTAACTGTTGATACACAAAAAGCATCTCTTCAAAAAGATGTAGCACATCTACATTCCAGTTCCAGGAGAGTGTCCTAATTAAATGGATGACTGACAACTCTAAGATTCCCAAGTTGTCAGTCATCCACTTAAGATTCCAAAGTTGTTAGGTATTATTTGGTGCACCCTCACTGCTTGTGGAAGCTCTGTTGTGAGAAATCCAGTTTCTATTGTTTTGATTTTTATTGCTTTTACTAGCTCATTTTCTGTAGATATTAAGAAACAGTGAGCAAGCAGCTAATTGGAAAAAACAAACGAGTAAAACCAACTGCAGGATATGTTCCAAGTCCTTATGGTTGCATTCAAGGTGTTACAAACATGAGATTATCCAGGCTGGTCCATCTAGTGAAGTACCAGAAGCAGATACATCAGAAAGCACAGCAGCAGAGAGAGGAAGTAATTCCCCCTAATATCCTTCCAAGTTTTAGCCATTTTCACTTAAGGGACATTCTGAGCTAGAGGTGTTTACTTATCTAGTAGCACTTGATGTGTTTCTCTGATTACTTTGTCCGGGTTCCCCTTGAACTCATGTCCACTCTTATTATCTATAAGGTCCCGTAGCAAGTGGATATACTGTTTTTCATTTTAGTGTCTACTGTAAATATTTACTACAAGATTGAATGTGTTATGCCAGAAGCCTCTAAACTGCAGAACCACCCTTCATCAGTCATCTCATTAACAGTTCTGGGGGGTAAATAAGAAGAGCCAGGAACACGTGCATTTTGGCAGTGAAAAAAGTTGTGTTATCTCTCCTGAAGACATAATATAATCCTAAGGTCTTAGTGACACCAGGGTTTTCCATAGGGCCATGACAGAAATTTGAATGTAATTTTGGAAATGCCAGTTATTCCCTTTTTATTCCACAAACAGATAAAAATCAACAGCCGTACATAAAAAAAGCCTAGTAACTTATTTTGTAGAAGTAACAATTCTAACTCATGAGTTAAAAGCATTTTTCTATCCTGGTTATGGCAAAGAAAATTCACTGAACCAAATGCCTTTGATGTAAGCTTTCAGAGATGAGAAAAAAACAGGTACACATACACTCCACTTTTTACCTTCAATATCCTGGTTGTCTATGAAAGGTGCTGGTCCCCATATTCTAACAGTGCCATCATCAGAAGCGCTGGCCATCATGGATGGAATCTGCGGGTTCCAGCTCACACAATTAACCGTACGCGTGTGCCCTGTCAGCTCTGCAATTGGCAGCTCGCTACGCTTGTGCCAAATGTATACTTTGTGATCTAAATAAAATATGCATTTAAAAAACATGAGAAACCTTGTTCATATCAAACAGCACTTACAAGCTCTCAGCAATGAAAAAACTCATTAACATTGTAAAAATGAAGCTACTCAAAGATACGAAGTTGTAATCTTACTCAAAAGAAAGTTTTGTGGATTTTTTTTTTTTTAAACAATCATATTTACAAATTAGTACATGCATTATAAAGTCATGAGTACTCTGGCAGAATATTTACTACCACCTCCTGTTGATGAGTACTAGGAAAGACCACAACTCTATAGCTTATGAAATACGTCTTGATACTAGATACTTAAAACATTCCAGTGAAACTGCAAACAGCAAACGAGGGAAAGAAACAAAGCTTAATGTCTCAAACTGTGAGCTATTCCAGTCTTTGACAACATTTAATTTGTGTGGTATTTAAAGACATGAATTTGTACACAGTAGATGCAACAAACAACCCTACACATCTTATTTTGTGATAGGAAGCTTTTAAGCTTTTAATTCTAGCAACTTCCTAAAAATATAATAGTGAACTAGTGAGACACACCACTGCAATTTTTAGATCAGTGTTACTGCTTTATAACCAACCACATTTAAGAATGACTAAAGCTGTTTTGATTTGGTTGTTGCCCCCCTCAACTGTACACCAGCAGCCTTTAACAACCCCATGGGTCATCCGCTCTAGGAATGCCTTTGGAATATTTCAAACACAGCTACACAAACTGCACAAGCATGTAATACACAAAATTACACTAGTATTACACAAAAGCCTAGTATTTGGGTCTAGCATATCAAATGAGTGTTTTAATCTATTTGAATGGTTTTAATGTAGATGTTATTCTCAAGGCAAACAAGCCAATCTTCCTGTTCCTCCTCCCAACCCCTTACAAAGCAAACTTGCTCTCTGACCTACCTGCTAGAATAGCATCATGGAACCATGCGGTAACTCAATTGTCTTCTGCTGAATCAGCTCATTTGAATACAGCACCTTTATATATACTTGTATTGATGCAAATGTTCTGGTTGTGCTTACATTCCACTTATGATTTCAAGAGACTACATATCCACGCTATTCATCAAACAACACAATTCACTCTGCTTAAACACTGGACACACAAGTCTCTGCTGTCTGGGAGAATCAAAGCCTAAACACAAACCAGTATTTTGGTGCTTGTCAGAATGCCTGTATTTTGTTTTGGGAAAGAAAAGTTAGCTAGATTAATGCAGCAATTTCCTTAGAAAGAGACCTCCATTTTCTTCCTATTGATCCAAGTGTCAGGAAAATCCTACTTAGCCAACAACACACCTTAAGTTTAAGAGGTTATGATAATGTAAACAACTAGTTTTTTTAAAAAAGGCTATGAAAAATAAGCAAACAAAACAGACTACATTAAGATACATAGACTTTTTAGCCGCCACATTTACAGCAATTAAATGCAAAGAAGCAATAGCTTCAGACAGTTCAAAGATAAATAGGAGGACATCAGTTTTGATTAGTACTCAGTGGTTTTTAGACAATGAAAGTAATAAACAGAGGTGAAAAAAGGACTGGTGCACTTTAGCACCTACATATGCACATCAGTATGACAACACAAATCCTTAACTTTTGGGTACTCAGGTCCCAAGCAAAGAACCTTGTTCAACCGCAAGAGAAGTTCACATTGGATTGGAGGTTCTGTCCTTCAGACATTACATTCCACTGGGTTTGTTCAAAGGGTGAAATTCGGTTTTATTTTAGACAGTTATGTCCTAGCCAACCTTATTTCCTAACAGCTATGAGTTACATAGTACTAACAGCAATTGCTTACATATTCCAAGTGTAATTCTTAGCCCTGCATAGGTTTGAGTCTTAATGACCTGATGCCACTACATCATTGACAGATCTGAACCAACTCAACATAAAGACCATTAGACAATTTCTATTCTTGACACAGACAGAATAAAAAAATATCACAAAGCTTTTAATCATCAAGAAACCCCAAACTATGTCAACAACTATTTATTTTGAGACTCTCAATTTCAGATGACTACTTCCATAATTAAGCTGACAACTCTTGGAATTAAAATATCATTACCACACCTGTACCTTAAACAGACAAATGAAGCTGTTACTCTCCAGAAATATTTTTGATTCGAACCATAAGCCCAAGTATCATACTACAAAGAAAGTCTCAGGAACACCCCACCCATTTCTAATTAAAACTCTGCAGATGTTTTTGCTTTAGAGGAGCAACACGAAAGATTTGTTAATACTACTACTACTATCCTCTCAAAAGCTTATTTCTGCTAGCACACAGTTACTTGTTAAAGTATTAGAAGCACTAAGATTGTTGCAGACTTGCTTAATGAACCAGTTGCTTGCTTTTATAGATGACAGCTGCTAACAACATTATAAAAGTAAGGTATAGAAAGGATAGTGTTCCATTTTTCTGCAGAAAAAGGGAATGATGTTACCTTCACTGCCACTTGCGATGAAATCTTCATTATGACCTCCAAAACATGAGTGAATTGTATAAAATCCTTGTGTAACACCTTGATACTTTCGCACTAAAACTCTGTCTTGCAAGTCCCATAAGTGAACTCCCTGGGAATAAGGAGTATAGAGAACTACATTTTATCATTAAACATTATTCATTGCATTTTTTTAAACAGTAAAAAAGTTAAAACATGATGAAAGAAGATTACTTCAGCCAACTTCACTACTGTTACAAGATCAAAATACACCAAATTACTAGATTAAACTCCCAGTCTGTGGTCCCTTTCATTCTCAAAGTGCCTATTCTTATCTGAGGTTCGAAAAGTATAAACAAGTAAATAAAATCCTAATACACCCCCAAACATGCCAACCTGTCAAAACTCTTGCTGTACCCTGCTTCTCAATGCAATAGCCAGATAGTAACATTTAACAGTACGTATTTCTTAGTATCAAACCCTTGATCGCAAATCCGTAAAAAAAAAAAAGAAATCACTCAAGAATAAGAATGCCTTCTTGTCAGACAATGTCATGAAATATTTATGAATATTAAGGCCTTCATCTAACAAGAAATACGACTAGTTAATATCAAACATTCAAATTCCCATCAAAACATTTAAAAGTAGCAGTCGCATGCAGGTTTATTTGCATTTCCATTTATCATCACCAACTCACCTGAGTTGCTACATTTAACAAAGCTAAACGTCCATTTTTTGAAATAGTAAATGACATAATAGGGTGATCTTCTTGTACTCTGAAATGATAAAATACAACATTGTTAAAAGTACACTTAACCAAACAATGATGCAACATTAAGACAAAAGTATGTTCTGTCTCTGCAATATTATCAGGAAAAGACAGTTTAAATTTCAAATTAGATATGTGTCTATATGTCAGTACAAGCCACAAGTCTGCAATAGTTTGCTTATACTTATGACAAATCCCCAAAGCAAAAGGGACATCAGACCTCAGATTCAACTCCTGACTTCACGGCAGTATCTACTAATACATGCCAGGAATTGAGAAGACAGATCTTGACAACAGAAATGTTGGAACATCCACCAGAAGCCTACTCCAAGTGCTTCAGAAGTTATTTCTAATACTTGATTTGATGCTTTTTACTGCAAGTGGAACTCATTGATTTTTGCCCCGTGTTATTCTCCTCCTCTTTAATACTGAGAGCATTTTAATAACTGATTTCCCCTCCTGCCCAAAAAATTATCCCGAAATCATCTCCTGACACTAAGAACCAGGAATTCAAAACCAAAGAAAGACATAGTTACATGTTCCTGTCTGTAAGATCCTCAAAGTTATAACCCCGAATTCGCTGGTGTGTGTCCGATGCTAGAACAGTCTTCCCATCACTCAAGCACCAAAGGCATTGTACTCTCACCCCTTCCCAGGAATCGAGGAGATTACCATCTAAATCCTGATCAGAAGAGAAAAACAAAACAAACAAATAAAAATCCTTGTTACTCTCAAATTTCTGAGGACTTGTGACAAGTAGCTGTAGCTTTTTCACTTTCAGTTCAGTTAACTACTAGAGAAAGCAACTGTAAAAGAGAGGACTTTGTGCATTAGGACTTGCTTGTCTTAACCAAGGCCTTCCATCTAGACAGTTGAGAATTCATCACTTATTTTCTTCATGCATGGCAGGTGCAGTTTACATCATAAGACAGCTCACAATTGCAGTGAGGTTTACATACTGCACAATTATTCTGGGTACTAATTCAGACGGCAAATAAGAGTAGAGTGAGACTGTGGACCACCACCCAAATAAACACTAGTGAAGTACTGAGAGATTCAAAATTTCTGCTTACACTAATTAAGGATAGCACACAAAAAATAAGACAGTCAAAATTCTGTGGAATAAACACCATTTGTGGACAAAGGCACTGCTTGTATTAGTGTGTTTTCTAGAGCAACTAAGAAAATCTCAGCCCACAAATCCTCCTTTAGGCAGACAAAAGATACTTGAACCCTTCTAATCATTACATACAGAAGTGCTGCTGAAACAGTTGCATTAATATATTGCTCCTTTGACTTACAAAAGGATCAGAAGTTTCAGCGTGCACACATATGAAAATAGATGAACCTCAGGTCTGACCATGACAAAACTTACATTTCTTGCTTTCTTTTCAATGGGACAGATGCAGAGAACTTACACACTGATAGAACTGTCCACGCTGACCTCCCGTCACAAAACGCTTCCCATCAGGATTCCAGGCCACGCTTGTTAAACTGTCTTCATGAGATTGGCTCATCTTTGTCCTCAGCTCCCCAGTCTGGAAAATAAAGGCAGCAAGCCCTTATACAAAAACCCTCTCCCAAAAATGCACTGATATAAATTTATCTGACAAGCATAGAGTTTCGAAGTGCATGTTTCAACATATCTAGTAAAACGCAACACAAGTCTATGAATAATGGAATAAAAAGGCAGAACTACTCCAGCATGTCAAGTAACCCTGGACTTGATCTGGGAGAACTTCTTTTGTCCCTCAAATGAAGGGGGATGGATTAGTTGGTGTGTCAGACAACTGGAATAAAGAGAGAGTAAAGAGAGGAATTAGAAGAATTTGTAAGAAAATGTAAGAGAGAGAAGTAATGTGAAATTAAACACATAGAGAGCATGGAGACAGGAGACCACAAGAAAAATGAGACATATTCATTTTACTAAAAATTTGAGAGCAAAGTATTTAGAATATTTTCCTCCCTGATTGGAGTGCTTCATGTCAAAATTTAGCTTTCATCCCTAGCTTATAATGGCACTCTTTTACAAGACAGTGTACAAGTGAGTGGCTTACCATTGTCACAACAGTAATGGCTTCTCTTTATTCCCTTGTGCCAGTTCTAGTGCTCTTCACTGAGCCAATTTAGGTAATTAGAAGTATTCCAAGTGTTAAACAAAATTATTCATTTTTTTTTCGGAAACTAAATAAGTTCAGAGTCCAAGGCAGCACAAGAAAGACTATAGAGCCTGCAACTGAGGCAGGAGAAGCTTTTATATCAACTCAAGTGCCCATAAAAACCAACAGCAGAAAAGGATTTTCAAATTCATGAGGAAATGGCAAAATCTGACTGAAAGATGAAGTTCTGAAATCATGAATTTAAACCTCTGAGGATCTTCCACTAACATAACTGGGAGGGTTACACAAAGCAGAAAAGGCTTGTATCTTTTACTTTTGCTCCCTTTAGATAATTCTGCCCTCTGTTTCTCTTGATTAATTTACTGTTCTCTTCAGTAGCTCTCTAAGGTCCTATGGATTTAAACCATCGCTTCTCAGAAATTATCAGTAATAGATATACTAGTGTCTCTTTTTTACACCCACATCTTTACGCAAAGGGTTTGTAGAAATTACTACTTTCATGCTTAACATATTTAGATACTGAAACAAATGCAGTAAGCTGACCACAAAGTTTTAGCTTTTACTCTTAGTCATCACTTACTTGTACATTCCAGAGCCAAAGCTCAGAACAATCATCTGGGCCACAAGCAACCAGATAGTTGTCATCTGGACTCCAAGCAATATAAGACACACCATATGCATGACCTTCTAATGTCTTAAGTAGTTTTAGCTGGTGAGTATCCTGAAACAAGAGAGATTTTGTTAAAACAACGCAAATTAAATACTACTAGGTTTCACATATATGATGTGTCCAAGTACAGCATGGCAAGTTTTCTTCAGGCATCTTGCCATTTGCATTTTACAAGACGTAAGAATAGATTCTTACTGAAAAAGCAGTTGCTAGTTTACAGAGTAGGAGTATAAAATGAAAGCTTCTAAGTTTTCACATACAAAATAAGAACACTTGTAGGTATTTTTGTTCTACTCCATAATTCTGAATGCAGAACTATTGTGTACAATTGTACATTATAGTACACTCAGTATAGAATTTCTGTAGTGTTGTGTCTCTCTACATCTACTGAAGTACAAAAGTACTATTATCCATATTTTACAGAATTAAGTCACTTTCTTAAAAGTGAAGACATGCTGGAAGCCTGTTATGGTTAAACAAAGAACCAAAACCTCTACATATACTGAGAAAGAGCAAATGTTTTTATCAATTGACATGTATCTTGTGTGTGCTGCTCAAAAAAGTTTTTAAAAAGACTTTTAAAAAGCTTCCTAGATAAGTGTTAATTTCAGAAGCGTTTCCTAGAGCAACCTGTTGCATCTTTTCAGCCAGATTTTGTAAACAAAGCACTTTGCTCACAGTATCTTGTCTCACCTTTATGCTACAACTGTTCTACTGCTGCCTTGCCAGAGGAATTTAACTTTCAAAGTTAAGTTATCAAAAGGAACAGTACAGCTGGATACTGTGAAACAACTACACACTGACTTCCTAAATAGAGAAAGATGTTTTAATACAGTGTTGGTACATAATCTTGACAACAGGTGTATACGGAAAGTATACTAGTTAAACTAGTAACAATTTTTGTGAAGCCTCCTGGAAAAGAGCAAGTGGATTCCTCCTCCTCCCATCTTCTTTTTTCCTTTGCAAGGGAGATATTTATACCTCTTCTCCTCAAAGTGAGTGACTTTTCAGAATCTAGATTGATTACTCAAACCGTCCTTCTCTCTTTTGTTTCAGTACTAATCAGCAGAGAACTTCCTGATTCTAATGAGAAAGAACAGTCAATGGAGGAACAGAGCAAAACAAAGGACTGTTTCCTGGGATCAGCTGCGAAATGTGGTGACTCTCAGCCTACAGCTTTCATTGTTCTGCTGGCTAGAAAAACTAAATTCCACAAAAGAAAGTCAGCACAGAGAAAGAAGGGCAGACAAATGGACCTCCTCAAGGCCCCTTTTCCATTTTAAGTATTATTCCTGGTCTTAAGAGACTGCTGTGTTTGTAACAAGGATCATCAAGAAACTGAGTCATCTCACATCCTGGAGCTTGCCTGCAACTGATGGATTTCTTTTTACATCAGGATTAAAGTAACCTGTCACTTCTGCATCACGTTTGAGACTCAGGATATGCAAGATACATTGGATATTGTGGCTGTTACAATCTCTCACACTGCTTTCACACTTCCCCACATTTAGTCAATCTGCTTCCCACCCACCACCAAAAGAAATCTCAGCACTCATCTCTTACACATAGCTTCTCTGATTTTTGTTATGTAGAAGGAACAACTATTTAGGCATCAACTTAAGTCTGTAGTAGTTAACTACAGAACTCTAGCAAAGAAAATGTATGACAGACAAGGTGATGCACCCACTGCTCTTATCCTCTGTGCCCTAGAGATTCTGCTATGCTTATTAACAGTCAAATAATGCACTCCACACATGAACCTAGTTCTCTAAAGACATTTAATGCTGCTGAGTCTGCCTAAGAACTTCAAAATGAACAAGTGAAAATAGAAGCATGGGTTAAATGTTCTTAGACACATAGCCAGATCTTAGAAAAGAAATATGGAATTCACGGCATGAAATGAAGAAAGCACGTGGAAGCAGTGTCATTACACTTCAAGAATGTTGATGAAGAAAAGGAAAAATGAAGGATTCTCACAAACATTAAGTATATGTGGAAAAAGAAATACTGTTCATTTAAAACAGTATTCTCCCATCTCTTGCCCAAACAGTTGGTGAGATGCTTCTCTGTAGTTTATATATACAAATTAGAATAATTCTAAACAAAGCCTAAAAACAATATGAAAAATGAACCATTTGAGTTATGTGGCCTAAAACTATTTAGGCATGAATCTCCTTGACAAGGTCTGTATTTTTCTTTTTAAAGTACTTAAATATAGAATATAAAACTCTACAAAGCTACTTTCACACTAACTGCTCATGAGACAAGTTCTAACGCCTTGATGTCCTTCTTGTAATAAGGAGCCCAAACCGAACACAGTCTAGGTGCAGCTTCAGCAGTGCTGAGTACAGGGAGAAGATCACTTCTCCGTTCCTACTGGTCACACTGTTTTTGATACAGGCCAAGATGCTGTTAGCTTTCTTGGCCACCTGGGCACACTGCTGGCTCATCCTCAGTCGACTGTCAACCAGCACCCCCTAGGGTCCTTCTCTCCCAGACAGCAATCCAACCACTTTTCCCCAAGCCTGTAACGCTGCATGGGGTTATTATGACCAAAGTGTAGAACCTGGCACTTGGCCTTGTTGAAACTCATCCCATTGGCCTCAGCCCACCAAATTCAGCCTGTCCAGGTCCCTCTACAGAGTCTCCCTAACCTCAAGCAGATTGACTCTTGCTCCTATGTTGGTGTCATCTGCAAACTTACCGAGTGTGCACTCAATTCCCTCATCCAGATCATTGACAAAGATATTGAACAAAGCAGGCTTCAACACTGAGCCCTGGGGAACAACACTGGTGACCAGCCACCAACTAGAATGAACCCCATTGACCACTACTCTCTGGGCTTAGCCATCTAGCCAGTTCCTTACCCAGCAAAGAGTAAACCTGTCTAAGCCATGTAATGCTGGCTTCTCAGGAAAATGTGGTGGGAGACAGTGTCAAAGGCCTTACTAAAATCCAAGTAAATAACATCTACTGCTTGCCCCTTGTCCACTAGGTGTATTACATCATCATAAAAGGAGATCACATTAGTCAAGCAGGACCTGCTTCTCATGAACCCATGCTGGGGTTTAGTCTGGGAGATGATGAGACTCAGGGAAGACTACCTGAAATGAGGTTGTAGTGAGATGGAGGTAGTTTTCTTCTCTAGGGTTAACAGTGAGAGGACAAGAGGAAATGGATTCAAGTTGAAGCAGGGGAGGTTTAGATTGGATATAAGATATAAGGAGAACAACCTTTTCAGAGAAGAAATTTAAGTCTTGGAATAGGCTGCCCAGGGAGGTGGTGGAGTCACCATCCCTGGAGGCGTTTAAGAAACATTTAGATGCTCTAATTATGGACATGATTTAGTGGTATGTTAGTGATAGGTATGGTTGGACTTAATGATCTTAAGAGGTCTCTTCCAACTTTAAAACCCATCAATACAAAAGAAAGACGGCACCTCCCCAATCAAGTGACAAGCCAACAGCAAAAACATTTGATCCTTAATTAATTTACTCAATTACCCTGTGGGGGAAGCAAACAACAACCAACAAAAAACCAAAACACACAAACATAAAACACTAAAATAATTTCCTAACTAAATAACAGAAGTCAGCTTACGCTGCTATGCATCTCTTGGCCCAGAAGACGCTGGCTTAGTAACGAAGCAGCCACAACAGTTCTGTGCCTGAAAAATCCACTGCACTTGCTGTTAATGACGGGGCTGTATAACAACCATGCACATGAAACAGGGGTTTTAACTTCTCCCATCTTCTTAATCACAAAAAGTACTCAGGTTATATGACTTCCTAACGTGTAGTGGAAGAAAAGTATTAGGTTCAGCTCTCAAATTCTACTGAAAGCTAGCATGGAACCGCAAAAACCTTTCATCTTCCACTTCATATACCAGTTTGCAGCTATATGGTTAAAAAAACTAAGAATCTTCTTTCTGGTAGCGTATTACAAGCATTAATAACTTAAAATATTGTGTGCATATGTTCAAGTTTATTTGCAGTTTTCAATTGTTATGAAATATATGGACATACTCTCTTATCACTTCTGTGAGAATGAAAAGTTTTAGATTGACTGCTCTGTATTTTTGATATAGGTAGGAAAGAAATCTTGTAGCTGTAGGATACTTCAGATAAGATAAAATGCCACATATTAGTATTAAAACTAGAACTGCAGAGTGTGAGAAACTGGATGGATATACATATTCCTTGTGTCACTGGATTCTGATAAGCATTTAGATCTTCATCTCAAGCCAAGACAAATCTTAGAACAGCAACTAGCATGACATGGTATGCTGATACAACTTCAGTTTAGCACATACCATTTCAATACTCAGAAATAAAAATAAATGGTGAAACATTTATTTAAATCCAAGTGTGCTAGTAATAACAAGGTAACAGAAAGGGGTTAGTAACATACATAGCTTACTAAGTAATTTAGAAGAATGGTTCCTCACTGCCATGGTTGCTCCTTCCACTTCCACCCAAGATTTCTCAAAGCCTTTCAGCTGAGAAGTTCCCCTGGAGCAGGCAGCACAGGCTCTGCCCCATGGTACTGGTTAGGGGCACACAAAGTTCCTGTCCCAAAGCAGCCAAGAGTTCAAACGTTACACTCTGGCATCAGGTTTTCAAGCGTCCTCCTTCTCTAACTTAGACCAACTGTGATCTTCGGTCTTTTACATCCCAGAGAAACACCCTAGTCAGTGGTGTCTCTCTGCACTGCGACTACAGTACCGGTTAGTCTCTCTGCACTGCGACTACAGTACCGGTTAGTCTCTCTGCACTGCTACTACAGTACCGGTTAGTCTCTCTGCACTGCTACTACAGTACCGGTTAGTCTCTCTGCACTGCTACTACAGTACCGGTTAGTCTCTCTGCACTGCTACTACAGTACCGGTTAGTCTCTCTGCACTGCGACTACAGTACCAGTTTTTCCTGTCCTACAAAAATCAAACCACCCTAGCAAAAAAAAAAAAAAAAGCAAAGACAGAAGGGAAAGACAAGTCATACTCATTTTAATACACCGCACACTTACTGGATCAACCTGCCATATAATAACAGTTGTGTCCTTAGATCCTGTTGCTAGTTTTGTGCCATCGTTGGAGAATTTACAGAACCACACTTCATTGCAGTGCTCCGTTAGTATCTGCTGTGTATAGCATGGGAACTGTTTCCTGGGAAAAGAACATTAATAAGACAGCAGTAAGAGACTAAAACAAAAACTTAGAGGCAAGACCAGACAACTTAGAAAACTCCTCCATTAACAGTTGCTTCAAGTAAGTGCCAAATGAAGTGTCTTATCTGGTGAAAAGCTCATACCACAAAGTGGTCATAACTAGTAACAATATAGAACCATTCTTATTCTACTCATTTAATTTGTTATGCTTTCATATAGCTTGGAATAAAATTGACCTCATTAGGAGTGCAATAGCTTATTACTATACACATCTATAATGTATAGAAAATACTGAGTCTAAACCTCTTTGAACCCTATGTGGAATGTTTTATTTTCATGTAAGGTTATTCTAAGTATTTAACTCACTTAGCTATATCTTGTCAAATCTTCAGATATTATTCTTATACAAAAGTTGAGTAAAAGAACAGTCATTTCTTTTTCTTTGATTCAATCTTGCAATAATTCAGACATTTCCATGCCTTTGTTCTGTGTCATTTTTTACTCTTTGCAGAGTACCACATACAACACCTAAGGGAAACTAACATCATACCGTCACAACTTGTTTTCCCCTCACAAAACCTAAGTTTTGTAAAACATTGTGCTTATCAAAGAAAGTATATGAGAAACTACTGAAGAAAAGTCAAATATTCCTCTGGAGCTAATATTTAATAGTCTAGTTATACACTGAGGAAAAGCAAACACTCAAAATATAAAGTTAAGAACTAGAGACAAGTTTTATTTAAAACTTGCTTACTGTATTAAGAATTTGAGAGCTAAAATAAACTAAATGTAGGCTTTTACAGCAGATGACTATGTTTATAAGTAATACCTTAGTAAACTACAAGTCCATTGTTCAGATGCACTAAAAGGTAAATCTAAACATAGAACTGCAGTAATCCTGAAATGTCTCATGTTCTGTTTTTATGGTACCCAGTGCAACAGAGTAACAAAATTCTAATGGGATACAACAGTACTAATGTAACAACGACAGTCTCTTTGAACATAGAGTCGTTCTTATAACTGGACATAAAGCCCAAAACCAACCCCCCAAAAACCCCTAAGAAAGTATAAAAAAACCAAAACCCAAACCCCAAAAAGTAAGCCAAAAAGCTTACTTCCTTCACATTTGTTTTTAAAAATACAGTTTAGCAGTAGCCAAGCTGACAGACATCTAAAAAACTACTCCTTGCCAAAAGCTAGAAAGCGTTCTGATTAATACAGTGTCTATACCCTCTCAGCCCCTTTTCTCTTACAACAAGATGCTTCCTAGTCCACATTTAGAGACTATCAAGCAGCACTAAACCACCATATAGTCTCTAATTTCCTGTCCTATGGTAGAGAAGGATAAACAAAACATATATATATGTACCTGTAGTTGGCTTTCTTGGGTATTTCTACTTAGTCATTTATAGAGAAACAAGTTCGTTCTGCTCCTGCTTTAAGCTGACCAGAAGCTGTCTAGTTGCCACTGGAAAAATACTGAATCCAAGGTAAAAAAGCCCCACCTATGAAAGACTGTTTTCCTTGAAGTCTAGAGGGAAGTAGGCAAGCTCTCACAGATACGTGCATCTACACGAAGAGTATTTTGTTATGATTTAGTCCTATTGCAATAAATTAAGATTTTCTTTCCTTAGAGAAGCAATTTGCTCTAGAAGATGAGAGAGTCTTTACCTATAACTTACACAAAGTAAAAGGGACACACTGTGTCCCAGGGAAGCCTTTTAGGCATATTTAATTTAAAACCAACCAACCAACCACAAAAACAAAGCCACTCTACAGAACAAGAGTACTTGTATTTCAATAGTACTTGTATTTTAAAGCTTAAGAACAGCAGTTAAGGTTCTGTACACATTGGAAGCAAGCAGTACAATGGTGGAGTAGACAATTTTCATAGCTGTCGCAGACATTCCAATATTGAATTATGCTATTCACAATCCAGTCAGATCAGAGCACTCCGACAGAAAGTTATTAACTAATGAAACACAAAACCCAGGAAGTTTGACATAAGAAGTAGCAAAGCATACATTAAGTAGCCCTTCTGCAGAATGAACACCAGCAGTCTCTAAACAAGAAACCAAACTAGTTGTCTAACAGATTCTGGGTTTGGTAATTAGACATTACTGCAGCTCAAAGGTTTCTTTTTTTCCTTTTTTTTTTTTTGAAGTGTTTCATTACAAATTGTTCTGTTCAGCATGACATACTCAAATCATGTTGTTCACATACTGAAAGTATCTAATGAAAGTTACGTGTTGCTGTATTTACAGAAGTTCAAAGTTCTAAATAAAACACCAAACAGCTACATTGAATTTCCTATATATACAGTGCTAGATTCATTCCTCAACTTCCACAATGTTAGGTTGTTTGGTTTTGGGTTTTGTCCTTTTCCCCTGGTTTGTTTGGGGTTTTTGTTGATTCTCCCCACCCCCCACCCCAGAAATGCTACATTAAGTTACTAATTAGAAAGTAGCAGCATTCACCTCTCATTTGGGCTCCACTGTTTGTTTGTAAAGGCAGACTAAAGTTTATTTACATAAAAGCAAGACAAAAGAATTCCCAAGGGGGAAGGGGGAAGTGGGACACAGACCCCAACCAAATAAAACATCCAACTAGGCTAAAAGCTCTCAAAACTAAAAGTGATCATCCCCAAGGGCATCAATTGTCTATTACCAAAATCTTGGGCACAGTAAGATGAAATCCTCACCTTCACTCGCAGTTTTTCCCTCATACCTCCCACTCTTCTGAAGTGACTAAGCTTAGTGCAATTCAAGCATGCTTAATCAAAATATTGCCAAAAGTCCAAACAGATGAGTTCCAACTAAAAAAGGGAAAGCTGCCAGTGTCCTATCATTTAAGTAGTACAGAACTTAAATTGTCTAAGCTGTTAGACTACTGATTAAACTGACAGAAGTTACAAAGTTTGGCTTCCACTGTCTAACTCACCTTATTATGCCCAAGCATGGCAGCATGTACAGCAAGCCACATACTGAACTCAGACTCCTGAAACAGGTAGGTACAATAGGTTGAGTTGAGGACAGAATGGAAGCCTTTGTTTTGAAGTGGGTTTGGGTTTTTTGTTGGTGTTTTGGTTTTGTTTGGGCTTTTTAAGTATTTGTAAGTACCTGTGTACGTATATACACCAAATATGCAAACTTAGGAAGTATTACATTAGATGACAAAGTTCAAACTCTCATGTGAACAAACAGATTCAGATGGGTGAAATTCAAGTTCAGAGTTGCTGCCTGTAGTATCTCATATCTGGCTCCACCTAGTCTGACTTCAGTAAATCACGCTTCTTTACAGTTGTTTTGAATGCTCTTTGCGGTTTGATTAATCACAAGCTTCCTACAGAATATCCAATACTATTTATGGACTTGTGTTAAGATTAAAATTAAATCTTTCTGTTACTCTGATTTTAAGACTCACTTCTGAAGAAGTGGGGAAGCTACAACTCCATTATCTGATAATTTCCAATAGCTCTTAAAATGGGGATCAAATGTCTGTGCGCAAGCACACACAAATAGAACTGCTGTAACAATACGATGTGCATACTTTGCTTGAAAAATTGCAACATAGACAGCCTAAAAAATACTTGAGTCTATGAAGTAGCAAAGAGATCAGTTTTAAAACCTTAAGACGGCTATGGAAATCTGCATCTTTAAAAAGAGATTCCAAGTCACCTGGGAATGTAAGTCAAAGCAGCTGAGTTCAGAAAATTTCTTTAAGCAAGTTTATCAGTACTTCATTAAGGTTAGCTCATCTGAATCTGAAAAGAATTCCCCTGTAAGCTTGTTAGTCTGTTACATGAACAAACATATCATATACAGCCCTTATTTTCTAGGTGCCCTAGCCCTCATTCCCTTATTACACCATGCACAACTTTCTTCCTAAAAGCTACACAGAGTTTTAGGTCCTTAGCCAAGTTTTGCTGGATGAAGAAAAACTACCCAAGTCAGCCATTTATTAAAAACAAACACCTTTCTGCTTCATGTCTAGGGTATAGCATTTTGAAGATTCAGAAGCAGCATCAGTTTTGTTAAGAGTTATCCAGAGTCTTAAGGAGCCAATACATAAGTACAAGAGAACTTAAATTCTTACTGCCTTACAAAGCCAAGGAAGTATTTCTTTATATCATTCATATTATAAACTATGCAAAACAGAAACATAAAACAAAAATGTCTATTGCACTTTTCTATACTGTTTTAACCTGTCTAAAAGTACCTCACTGTCCACTATTAAAAGTTGAAGCTGAAAGTAATCCTCATGAAGTATGCTTCAGTAGGCTTACTGCATTCCACAAAGCTTGAAGGCAGAGTCTAGATAACTAACATACTAGTGATTCTCCAGTGAAAATAACACAGCAATCACATATTCAGGAATAGATAGACTGATTGCCCAAAATTACAAGAAACAAGTGGTTTAGTATAGTAATATATTCTATTCATATCAATTTTAAAGCTTCAGTCTGATCCCATTACCCCACATTCAGCTAACAAAGTATTTTATACACACCTTCTCTATTCCTTTCCACTACTTATTAAATAAGAACTACCTCTTCCTAGTCAGCTCCTGTTGAACCAACTCAGAATAGTTTTCACGTTCCTTTTGACATTACATAAAATTATATTATTTTAAAATACAAAGTATATTGTTGCCCATCTTAAAAGTTGCAAGGGTTTCTTACCTACTACACACATGATCTATTAGCAGCGAGACAGAATCTAGATTACTATCTAGTTTCGTATTATGATATAGGCACCGGTCCCGTTGTAGTTCCACAGCCTGACGTAGCAGATTCTGTAAACGCCTTGGAGGAAGCATCACTGATGGGGGTAGGTAGGCTTTAAAAGAGTTATTAAGAAAAACAAATATATATAACATCAAAAAAAGTGACAAGTAAGTGTATTTTGATTTGAGTGGTTTTGGAAGAAACTGTAGTAAATAAATAGTAAATATTTAAGTATTTACTAGTAAATAAAACCTACAAGAAGAAAGTGCACACAGCTTGTCAATTTTACAGCTATATATCTGAAATTAAAAGCACAAACTTCTGGAAAGCTGAGATGTATGCAAGGTATTTGTATTTATTGTATATGTTGTCCTGGCCAACAAGCACCACTTACAAAAGCTAACTCAAAACCTAGTATTCATAATTCTACCGATTTTGTTAAAACAACAGTATCAGCTGTGTTCATTTAAGGAATTCTCTATTAACACTATCAAAACAAAGAATACCATGGGTTTTACAACTCTGATACATAGCCTTACACTAGCCACAAGACAGAGGAGAAACCGTAATTCATAGCTAAGTCCAAGACCACTATCAACCAGTACTAGTATCAATAGCGATTACAAGCCACACTCAGTTTTAACCTCTCAGTACAGCTGGCATTTACAAAACACTTCCCCCACAAACTTCACGTTTAATCATCAATTTATAATACTACTGCATGCAGCAGAGCTAAGAAATAAACTGTAATAAGAGCTCTTAGCAGAGATAGCAAAAAGTAAAATACAAAAAAAGGCAAAATACAGAAGACCAAAGGGTAAAGGCACCCCTATTAACATAGAAATACAAAACCAACAACCAGAAAATGGAGCTAAAGTCAATTCCCTCGGATGTCATTATGCTACATGTGGGAATAAATTCTAAGCACTAAACATCTTACTCTGGAGTTTGTCCAAAAGTTTAGATCTTGAAGCTGTTCCTTTCCCTTCCCACTCTGCTTTTGCACGCAAGTCTTCTGCATGGCTACACATCAGATACCTGTTTAAAAAAGTGCACATACACCAACAGACCAAGTTTTTCTGGAATCATTCTTTTCAAGTAGGATATATATCATAACATTCTTATTGAACTGGAAACGGATGACTTAAGCTTGAGACTGATAGAAAAAAAGGCAGAGAACTTCACACAAACATCTTCAGAACAAACATTTATACATATGCAATAGAATAACAAACAGATTTTAGTGAAGGCAGAAATATCTTACTTTCACCTAAGCACAAACCAGAATGTATTTATCTAGCTATTTAATTATAACAGGCTAATAATTCTCAAGATCAGAAGACCATACACATGTACATATTAATTTGGATTCTAGTACTATAGAAGCGAATCATAAATCACGTTGTCTTCATGCATCTTAAACATTGCCTACTGAACAGTCTTTGTCACTCACCATTTTAATATACCTCACCACAGCTTATTAATCAACAGGATAATAGCTTTAATACAGTTTGAGTTTTTACTACATCAGCTGTCAAAAGCTATAGAATTCCTTAGAAAATTCTACTGAAGGAGCTCTCAACAAGTCCAAGCACTTACCCACTGAGGACATGGATGCGTTCTGTATTGTATTTCAGAGGCGTCAGTTCACAGCGAAGAACCTGAAGTGCCTCCAGGACCTTGCCATCCTCTAGGTATTCCAGGTACTTCTGCTGCAGCAGCAAAAACTTCATCCTCTGACATGACAGAAAGCAGCAGTCAGGGGAAAAAGGTTGACTGAAGTTTCAGAAAACGTTTGAGCCTAAACAGAACAGTAGAAACCATTCTACTATGTTCTTCAGAAATACAACTATAGGTAATGTTTCACTGGTCTTTTTCGCTGAATTTTCAGTAACACTGCATCAATTAAATTATCCATTAATCTCCTTCCTGCCTTACAGGGCTCCAAGTATCTTCCTACCTCACTTCTCAGATCCCCCCTTTAACTTATCTCATTTTCATACAAAGACCCTTTTCAGTCACCATTCTTCAAACCCATAATTGCTTCCCACCTTATATTCTATCAAGAAAAGCAACTATTTATGCTATTTAAGACTACATGGCAGCACAGAACACAACAGATCAACTCAAGTTCTCATACTGCTTACACAGCAGCTGACATGGATTGTTTGCACAGCTGCATAACATATAGCAATAATAAATTGACACTGCCTGAGGTTTTGGATTGTAGTTCCATGTTAAGTTGTTTTCCTTGGGTGTTGTATGATTTTTCAGGACTACAGAAAAAATGTAATTCCTGTATTTAGGAATTACTTTTCAGAATTAATCACTGCTAGTTCATAATGTTCCTTTCATCTCGCCGTTTTGGGATGTTGCCTTTAAAAAAATAACCAAGCCCGCTATTCTAACAATAAATGTCAGTGGATTTAAAAAAGAAAATTAAGTCTTCATTTACTAGATTCAAAACCAAAAGCCTGAAGTCCTAGAAATTTATAATACCAATTTAGTAGAAACAGTTTGGTTGTTTCTGCATGAAATCAACTGTGCACACCTTCTTTACTGCTAGCAGTTATCAGAGAGAAAAGACACTTCTGGTTCACAAGACTCACCAGGTTCAAGAAGAAAGTGTACATTCTTAGACATATCAGTAAAATACAGAATGAAAACAGTGCAGCAAGTTATGTTTGCTTTTCTAATGAATACACCACCAGTTCTATCACTGGTTTCCTTTGTTTTGTCAGACTTCAGGCACCTTATTATTTTCATGCTCATATTTGATCAATGTTTACTTAGCTTCAAACACATTGCTAGCTTCCTTGAGTAGAGGGATAATTGTCAAGTTTAAGATGTTCTTGCCCTAGTAAAGCTTACATGAAAGTTTAAAGCTTACTATATATAAAATCCGAAGTTAAAATGAAGTAGTTTTAAATTCCTGAGATACTCAGTTCTTCAAAGGAAGGAAGTTTCCACATACAGTGCTATTAACTTACCACACACCTTTGTGAAGCACAAAACATTACATAGTGAAGATGACTTATGTTCAAAGATGTCTGTAGTACTCTGTTGTCCTGCATGTGATAGGCAAACTCGTACTACAATCCCTATCCATCTCTTCAGTTTATTTGAATTTTGAATTGTTAGCGCATCATTTTACAGGTTTGCCAGGCAAGACACCAGAAGATAGATACCCCTATTATTTACAGCCTCGGTGGTTGGTTCCATGCAGAAGGCCCACAGACCTCATGCTGTTTGCTTATATACTTCCAGCAGGAAGAACTAAGAGCTTCCTCTTCCAGCTATGGACATGCTTACAGAGATGCATGGAGATGCTCAGATACCAGTCACATATTGCGTTTCACGCTTCCTGGTCACCTCACACTGATGGTCACTGTTAGATAAAAATCTAGCCTAATATTTCCAGTTTGTAATAAAAATCATAACCACTCCAACTCTCCCTTCTCTATTCTATGCATAATATTTTTTAAACTTTTTATCATATTTCTCTTAAACGTGATTAACAATATCTGTATCTAATTATTCTTTGTCCCTCCCTACTTTTAGGATTTGGCACGTTAATTTCATTTTTTTTCAGGGAAAAAATAAAAAAGAGCAGAAACCCATAAAAACCAGTTTTTGTAATACCAGTCCCAGCAGTTCCATGGAAGTATTACAGGAACACCACCATGCAGCGTGCTGTTGCCGAGTTATCCAAAGAGGTATTAACTTGAGTTTGGGGTTAGAAAGTGTAATTTCCAGAAAAAGTAATCAGTGTCATGTGCAACTTATCAGGAATATAAAAGCCTCCAGAACAACACAGTACTGTACACTTCATGCAGGATTCTGCTGTTAACATAATGAAGAATTAGAATAAAAGATAAGCAGTCTTAAACTGTAACATCTATAGCAAAAGACAGGGAAATGAAATTGATTTTCTAAGCTATTTTGACAACTGCTCCAAAACCTTCTCTACAGCATACTCAATGGCATGAACACAGTCTTCTTAAGGCAAAAGTCACACTCCTGTGACATCATATTTCATGCAATTTTTTGTACCAAGGACAGTCACAGCCTCCTATTACTTAATTTTGTGCAACTATTGACTTTGATAACAAGTATATTTCACTGAACAACTGAATTTTGTCTTCATTTTCTCTTTACTTATACACCCTACTAATAGTACTGCTAATCACTTCCAGTATCATCATCAGAGTCCAATACAACAGTTTCAGCACTGCTTTCTGGCTGATTTTGTTCACTTGCCACTACCTTCACTTGTCTTTCCATCTTAGAGAGGATAAGGATAAAGTACATTACTTTGTTGTTTCTAGAAGCTATTAAAGCTTGGGTTGAACCGCTGATCACCCTGGGGCAAAACTAAAACAAACTAAAAGTCTTCCTTTATATTAACTGTCTTAATGTACATACTGTTAGAATTTTGCTTTCCCCAAACCACAGCCTTCCATCACTAACATTAATGTTTAGTACTTTACTCCCTCATTGTCTTGACTGTTAGTAGGAGAGCCCCTTGCAGAATCTTAAATTCTAGGAAGTTATGCATGCACCATGATTCACCAACACTAAGTAATCAAAGGTGAAAGCTTCAGCAATACAGCTATAAAAATAACAGGACAAGCATTACTACCACAGTAAAGAAATTGGACGCTTTTGATTGCTAGTTACAGTAGCAAGTCTTCAGAAGTTTAAAGAGTAAAGTGTGTAACAATCTAATTTTAGGATTAGATTTATGGTATTATTTTTGACCTGCATATCTTAGCAAGCTCCATAATAGGTTTATTATTGTACTAAGTTCAAAGTAAACACTGTTGGAACAACTCTTTGAAATTCATTAAAAGAACCTAAAAGACATGCTGAAGTTATAGTTGATGTTTCAAGACAAGACAGTAGCTATCTGCTTACAGCCTGCAGAACTAAGACTGCAATTTTAATTTCTTCACAGTCTTTATTACTTCAGTAATATTGTAAAATACTAATAAAATCCCTTAAAAACCATCCAAAACTTAAATGTAAGATTTGATACATCAAGGGCAGAAAATACTCTGTCCTATAGAATTTAACAAGTTTTCAACCATACCAAATCCTGTGACTTGAAAGTAAATCATTCCAATAGGGAACTGCCTTTAATGCTGATAGCAAGAGGGACACCATACAGGCAGAAAGAGCTCTTCGTTCAAACAACAAGATATAAATCACCTTTTTGTTGTATTGCCTGCTGAAGGCTGTATACCTTCATAACTGGGGGAAAGCTCCATTTAGGTAGATGAAAATAAAGAGAACAATCTGAAAGTATATTCTAGATGACTAGAGAGGAATAATCTCCACATTTCTTCTAGGTTCAAGTAGTTATCCAAGATACATGTCATAATATGCTTGAGCAGCCCTAAAGTAAACAAAACCTTGGGCTGTCCCAAAGCTGATATTTGCTAAGTCTTACACAAGGAAAAAATATTATTCTTGAATCAACTATGAAGTTGTCTTACAGATTGTCTCAAGACAGTTTTATCTTACACACTGGAAAAGTAAACATGACTAATCAGATGCTATAGAGCACTCAGCTGTGTTGACACCAACAGAAACAGAAGACTGTTGTGCCCCCTCCCCCTTCCCCCCCCCAATACATCATCACACAGCATCAAAGGCTTACAAATCAAAAAGATGAAACATGAAACGGCTAATCTCACCTGTAGAACTTAACAACACTTTGCAGAAATAAGGAAGTAGGAGTAGAATTTTCAAAATACATATATATTCACTGATCAGACATTTCAAAATTAGCTATGTATCCTGGTTATTTTGTTCAGGTCATATTAACTATAAGAAAAAAAAAAAAAACAACAAACACAAAAACCCAAACTACAAACCACCAACCAAAAATATACCAAGCACAAACCCTACTTTAAATACTGTGTCATCTAAACTTTTAGGTACCCCTTCTTCTCCAATGCACACATTTCTGAAACATCTACTCATACAGTATGAGTCAAAAATCAGGAAAATCAAAATCTATTTTTCTGTTTTGAAAATCACTTGTAGCAGCATCTTATTTGGACTTTCCATAATCAAGCCATTTATCATTTTCATTAGCTCTGATTTTGCTGCAGCTGGAATTACCTACAGAGCACAAAATATCCCTCCTTACCTGAAAGGATGTTTCACTATTTTTCCAGGTGCTGACTATACTAATACCCACCCATAATCTCAACCACATACAAAAAAATTGTGTGAGGAGGGAGGTGGAGACAGTATGCACCTGATGGAGCACACAAGATCAACTTATCCTTGCAAATCAGCATTGCATTACACATACACGTAAGGCACGCAATACCGTTATCTGGTTTAAATTATAGGAAGTTTTTCTAAAGGAGAACAACTTAAAGAAAATAGTTAATATTGGTTCAGGTAAAGTTCAGTCTAAGCCAAGAATTTTTACTGCACCAAGTTAGACATAAACATAACATACTAGCATGCTTTCAGAGCCCTTCAAAACAACAGAAGGAAAATGTCCTCTTTTTCCTCAAATTAAGTTTTCCAAAACATACAACGCTGATACTTAGTTAAACCTCTTGACTCCCAGACACATAAAACACTTCAATACTACAAAGGCACAGGATAACTTCAAAAGTTAGAAACATGAGAAAATCTGCTTCAAATGACCATTCGTATTCACATACAGTGGTTTCATACTTTCATCAGTCTCCATAAACTACTGATAATTGCACAAAATATTCTGAACTATATGAACAGTGATTCTTAGGTATATCAAGTCTTTGGTAAAAGAGAACGTGAACTACGTTCTAATTAAGAGGTGCTAAGATTTGACCAAATTAGAAGAACAGAATGTAAACTTCTCTCAACTACCCTCTGACATTTTGTTAAACATCTGTTTTTCCTACTTCACTTCCTGTTCCCTTTCTCACCCTCCCCCACCAGACAGGAAATTGTCTTGACAATAAATGAATCAGCTAGAACTGGAGCTAAGCAGCCATCAGCTGATTCTTCATTGTTTACAGTCACTGACACTTCAAAAAGCCTTGCTACTGCTTTCTTCTCAAGTGACCCATAGTTGTCCTAACTTCATTTCGTTAAAATAAACATTTCAACACAATAGAACAAGCCATTTGAAGAGCTAAGTAATGATTTTCATCTCGAGATAGGAAAATCAAATCAAGAAATACCTTCCTCAAAGTAACTGAAATCATAACAACACATACTGTAACTGACAAGTCACAGGATCTACCAACCTTTTTTATCTCTAGGTTCATCTTCTAAAAAAAAAAAAAAGCCAGCCAAAGAGAAAAAGCTCTAAATAAAATCCCAAAGAGCAGTACAAATGCAATTGCTCTTTAAAAGCCACCTGGAAAAGCAACAGTATTGTTCATGGTCTATAGCAGCCTCTATATTCTTGTAATGTGCTATTATAATGCCAATTCCACATCAGTATTACAGCATTTTATTTCTAAACTACTCTCCCCTCCAAAGCCTTAACTCCCACAGAGACTCTGAGAAGTATTTCACATTTGAAATTAGTGCACAGCATAGGCAGTTTCTACAGAAACTGATCTATTTTAGGACTGTTACAAGAATTATATTTTATCAGTTAAGTATGTTTAACAACTTTAAACACTCACTACACCAAATACTAGCCTCAATACTTTTGGGTTTCCTATCTCACATTCTAAAGAAGAATAAAAAGTTCAGATTAGTATTATGTTTGAGATAGCATGCAAGCCACAAAGTAAACAAAAATGAAAACAAGAACTATGGACAACTAAACTCCATAGTGAAGGATTACACCACTACAATTAGTCCAGCTATACAGGTCTAAAAAGAGTTCAAGTGTGCCTCTTACCACAATTGCATGCGGAGAATGCACTAAGGCCTTAAGTTCATTCAGGTCGTTCTCAGCCTGCAGAAATCAGCATAAGAAAAACAAACAAACAAAAAACAAACAAAAAAGTATATAAGGAGGGTGGATTTTGAATTCTCTCATAGATACTATAAATTTAAACAGTGCTTAATACAGTCCTATAAGCCCTACGTTACCTTATCCCATTCTCCTTCCATGACATGATTGCGGAATTTGGTAGCAGAAGGATGTTCTAAACGACATCCTGACTCTTGCATGAGAAGATCAACAGTCTGGCTGCAGGAGAGATACAGTGTAAAAAAACCCGACCAGTTTCACCCTCACAAATATACTGCCTGCTATGATAACAGTTAACCATATTTAAAAGTAACTTTATTACAAGTAAGAATACTACAACCAGATTCAGATGCTTGTTCAAAACGACTCTTATTTGCCTGAGATATGTAAACACCATCTAAAGCAAGATGTTGATGAGCTTGAAAGCTTTGCTGAAGTACCATAAAGTACTTGACTTACCAGCCACCACAAACAGCCATCCTGCACAGAAGATAAACTTCATGAAGGAAGTTACAGNATCTGCAACAGACCTAACCAGACAACAGACCTTCTTCATCATATACTAAAAGACCGGCTCCTTAAAATAAAACTCATGAACCTGTAGCCCTCCCCCTTTTACACTAAAAATAGCTTATTTACTGTGGTGTTGTGTATGATAAGTCACGAGTTGTCTGCTGCTGCCTTGTATCAGAGGCAATTTATATGCCAAGTTCTTTATAACTGATGCATTCCACCGTTTTTTGAAAACTTTTGTGGTAGCTACATGAATACTTCACAGTACTTCTCCAGCCTCCTTCTAAAATTATGACATGTTGGCTTTAGCTTTACTCACAAAGTAAGCACTGTGATTAAATTCTTACACTTCCCCTACTCCACTGAAAAATTATTTTCCCAATTCTGATTTGAAGAAAGGACCAACTCTTTTCTAGTCTATAGATAAGAGTATCAAAAATATGCGTCCAGCACAAACCTGCAGAGGCCTTCACCATTTACAGTGATGAAGGGTTTCAGAGTGAAATCAAACAGCCTATTTAAGCGGCAGTTTAATTTGTACTTGCTTCCTCCAAGCTGACAAGCCAAATTTTGGAGCTCATCTGCAAGAAGCCACGCCCCCACACCCAGCTGAGGGCTCCATTATGTTTACCAGATAACTTCTCCCTCACTAACACATTTCTATTGATCTACCCTTATCGGTGTGCTACTCAACTTCCATATTGCCATACCTGTCAGGGGAAGCTCCCAGCCTGTCCCTTAGCAGACACTGAGCTGACTGACAGGCTTAGAAAACAAATCTCCGGCTCCCCTTTTTTTTTTTTTCCGAGGAGGCCTGCCCCACTTTTTTGCCTTTCACTCAGACGATGGTCTCTCCCCGCTGTGGAGTACCAGTCTGTGACAGAGCAGTTTTGCCACCCTTCTGTTCCCCATTCCCTTCTGGAGGTCCCTTCCTCTCCCCCCAGTCAGGCTCTCCGCTTCGGGCTGCTGATCCTCCGAGGAAATCACTGGCCTCCTGCGATCCCGCGCCGGACCCTGCCGCCCCCTCCCCGTGGACGAAGAGGAGGGCGACGGGGCGTGTGTGCGGGGACTTCCTTGACCCCACGGAGGGCGTTCGGTCAGGGCGCCCCGACCGGCGTGGGAAGGCGCTCCCCTCGCAGCTGCACTCCCCCTCGCCCACCGCCGCAGCCTCCCCGTCTCTGTGGCCGCGACCACTTACTTGAGGCCCAGGCCGTGGAGGTGCTGCCCGATCAGCCGGATCACGTCCTCGTCGGACTGAGAGAGACGCTTCTTCTTCTTCAGGGCGCTGCCACCACCCCCCAGCTCCGCAGCGGCCGAGTCGGGGCCCCCGGTGGCGGGCACCCCGTTGTTGACGCTGAGGCCGCCGGGGCTGCCACCACCGCTGTTGGCCGAGGGCAGCAGCCCGTTGGCATGGGCCAGCTGGTCGCCTGCGGCCGTGCCCGCCAAGGCCTCGCCGTTCTGGGCGCCCAAGCAACCCAGCTCCGGGCTTGCCGGGGGCCCCTGAGGCGGCTGCTGCTGCTGGCCTCCTCCTGCCCCGTTGGCCTGCATGGCGTTGCCTACGCTGCTGCTGCTACTGCCTCTGAGTGGGGCGGCGGCGGCGATGAGCCCGGCGGGGAGCGATGGGGACTGAGACGAGGTGAGGCCTGCTCTGCCCGCGGAAGCCCCGGGCTCTCCTGCTCCCTCCACCGCCGCCGCCGGGGAGGCCCGGGCTTTCTTCCGCGGGGGCGGGGAGGTTCCGCCGGTGTCCGAGTCGGAGGAGGAGGAAGCGGAGGCCAGAGTTTCCTCGCCGAGAGCGGCCGTGGTGGGAAGCCGAGGTAACGGGGAAGGGCGGGGGGCGAGAAGGGGACGGCGGGAGTGAGGGGAAATGGAGCGGGGCCCTATGCCCCCCAGGGGTTCCGGAGGCAGTGCCGCCGCTCGCTTGGGGCTCTCTCTGGCGATGGCGGCGGCCGCCGCTGCCCCGAGCCCGAGCCCGAGCCCCCGCCCGGCAGCCCCAGACGCCCGGCCCGCTCCGCTCGCTGCCCGCTGGGTCTGTCTCCTCTTAGCCCAGCTGCAGCCTAATGGAGTCCAGATCAGGACGTCACAGGAAATTCCTATACTGCCCCCTACACACACTTCCGTCGCCCGGGGCTGGGGGTGGGGTGTGGGTACTATAGGTGCCGGGAGGGGGCTTTGGGGCAGGTTCTGGGGTCACCACCGCTGGCTGCACCGCGCTCTGGGGAGGGGCTTTCATCGACGCCTGTAGCTGCCGTGTTTTGCCCGGGGGAAATCCCAAAGGTCTGTGTATGTGCCCATGCCTGTCAGTCCTGGAGCAAGAGCTCGATGCCAGAGACGTGCGAAGGCGCATGGTGGACACACAGGACTTGCAGTGAACACCGTATTGCCAGACACATCTTGGTTGGACTAGCCATTCCTGTAATGTGGTGGAGGTGACTGGGCAGAGGAGGCTTACACTAATTTCCCGAAAGAATTTCTTTTTATTTTTTTTTTAAATAAAAAAAATTGCTCATTGAAGTTGCATCCTGTCGTTGCCCAGGTTGGTTGCTGGAAGGGTTCAGAAGATCTGCTGCTGGTCTTGCTTTTTGTAGTTGCTGTCTGTGTAAGCATAGAAGTTACAGGAAAGTGGTGGTTTTGTTGTAAATCTTCTAGAAATACTGAGAGTTGGGGCACATCTGTCAGGCTGTCGGAAGACACTGGGTGTTTTAGGGGTCCCAGTCTCTGCTCCGAGGTCTCTCTCTCCTGTCCCCTCCTGTGCGATGGAAGGGAAACTCAGACAAGTATGTGGTCAAAAGCCATGAAATGAGTGAAATCTTGTCCTTTAAGAATAGTGTCTTGAAGTAATACATTGTGTGTTATTTGGTTTGGAGCCTAGAATTTCTCAACCTTATCTTCAAAACACAAAGGAAAATAACAACTTTTTTTTTTTTTTCCCTTACTGGAAGCTGAGATTAATATCTAATCATCTTCCCCTTCAGAAGCTGAAGTTTTAGGAGCCACTTAAGTCCTGACTGAAGGTTTACTGACTTGGGTTAAAATGGTAAGATTGGACAGTAGTGCTTTCTTTCAAGTGGAACTTTGAAGAAGTGGAGCTGAGGGAAACCATGAGCCCAAGACCAGTGGAGAAGTCTGTGAAGAGTCTGCATGGAAACCTGGCCAATTGAAGTAGATACCTTACCTTGGCCCTGTTTAGAGGCATCAGAGGTAATTGTCTGATGACAGCTGAAGCACTGTTACACCAGAGGGCGAGATTGGAAAGACCTTTGTCACTGAGTGCTGCCCACGTGTGAATGTGAATTTAAATTCAACAATGGTCTTCTAGAGAGATGAGTGTGTTGGATTTTGTGTTCCTTAGCTCACTAGCCATTGCTGGAGAACACAATGGTTTTGTTTTAGCCATTTCACCACTGCCATATCTCCTCTCATCTTCATTGTTTTGCCTTTTCAGCATTCTTGGGTTCTTCCTAAGGCACCCCCTCCCTCCAGGTACCATCAGTTAACCTAAAATTCAAAAATTTGGGTAAAGATGACAGGAATGGTATAGATCCTGTGAAAGCACCTGAAAGTGAATTTTAAAGAGCAAGACTGAGTTTTCAGGAAGGTAAAGTTGCCCATTGTTGTTTCCTGCCCTGTGCCTTGGTATTCAGGGTGGGAGTAAAAATCCCTTCCCGCCATATCAGTTTCTGCCACTGTACCCTCAACTGCTTGTCCTGTTCCGCTGCTCCCACATGCCTGGAGAGCCTGGTGTTCCCAATCTGTCACTGCTTTTAGTACCTTCATGTACCCTACCGTTCCCACACAACAGCTCCTCTCTTGATGACTCTGTAAAGAGTGTATCTGTGATGAAAGAAATGCAGAATCCCTTTCCTCTGTCTGGATGATATCATACAGGCAAGTGGTGCCCATCTGTGGTAGAAAAAGGTCTCACAGGGACACAGTTTCTCCCATTCATTTTAATTAAATACTCTCAGGGAGTAAGAGTAGTGTTTGGAGCTGAAAAGAACTTAAAAGATAACCTTTAAGAAGTATATATTACTGTATGAATTGCAGTGAAAGTTCTTGCCCCTACTCTTCATCTTCTTCCTTGGGGAAGAAGAAATATAGCAGAAACACAGAGCTGAAGGTAGAATCTTGATATTGCTGGGGTGGTACAGGCCCCAGGTTCCTGTGCCAAGGTGAGCTGTTTTGAGACGTGTGAATATTTCTCAGGATCTTGTCTAATATGAAGGTGTAGAAAGGGTTCAATTCATAGTGCTAGGTATGAAGAGCAGCTTCAGCTAGATCCTAGCCTTGCTCCTTTTCTCCTTTGTCACCTGTGGCTTTCCTTGTCATAGGGAAGGTTTTTCCTTCACCCAGGCTTTTCTAAGTCACCAGGAGGAGCTCTTGAGAGACAGGTCTGTGGATAGCAGACCTTCCTCCCTGTGCTGCAGCAGGGAAAAAAAGACTCAGGAAAGGGGCAGTGGCACCATGCTTTGGCAGTCTTTCATCACCTGAGCCGTAATTTAGATCCTAATGCTATTCCACACCCTTATGAGAGAGAGCAGAGTTAATGATCATCCAAATAAGCATGCAGCTTTTTGAGCAATTAGACAAACTGGTAAATACAAAACACATCTCACTTGTATTTTAATAACAGAAGTATGCATTCATCATACTCAGACATCTTCAAAGTTTCCCAAAAATAGACAATAAATGCAGTAGTTCAGCAATAAAAATTGGCAAACTTACAAACACCCAGAAGAGGAACTTTAAAGACAAATTTTGGCAACCTTAGGTACCTTTGTCATAACATCAATATTACTGTAGTAGAGAGGTAGTATGTAACTATGCAGAATGTGTACAATTCTGACTATATTGTAATTCAAACAACTTTGTATTATATAGACCCATATCTTTAATAGAAAAATGCTGCAGAAACACTTCTTAGTTATTGTGAAAGTTTAGGAGACTGAAGAGACCAATCACTCCATATCAAAAGCAACCAATTAAATGACCAAATGTAGAATATGTTGAACAACTCATATCTTTATGTGTAAGAAAACTGTCTTGGGACATTCTAGACTTCTTGAAAAGCAAGAAACACTTGTGTTTTTCTAGGAATTTATCATTTTCATAGAATCATAGAATGGTTTGGG